>JAYESA010000006.1:234180553-234305553 GCA_036927795.1 Iris macrosiphon
ATATATATTGAGTACGGACAGCTGACACCACTTGTCCTATCCTCCCTCCGCAACAACTGCCTTCTCCCATGGGAGGCTCTTCCCTTTAGAAAAAATTATGATAGAGCCTCTCTATATGAAAAAATATCTACAATGAATTTTTTTATCTAAAGTTCCAACTTAAATAAAAAATATTATAAATATTATAAATTTGTACCCCAAATAAAGTAAAGTAAGAGCTAAAATGTTGATATAATTATTCTCTTCGTTCCTTTTTTTAGGTTCAAAGACCCCAAAGGGACAGAAGAACATAGGCTTTGCTTGTATTCACAGCTCGACACTCTAAGACTCCTTTTTTTCTTATTATTATATATACATAAAGATATTTGTTTTGAGAGAAGAAAGTCGAACTCGAATCACCATTATGGTTACCGAAAAGATATATAAGATCCTGGTTGGTGACGAAAGATTAGTTGATCGAGTCACATGGACGTATTATTTCTTCCATTTATTTGGTGGAGTCGAAAACAGTGGCCCAAAAAACATACAATGCAGCATGCACAAAATCTCGAACGTTGCGTCAGACATCTAAAAAAAAAGAGAAAAGAAACGTTGTAATCACATTAAAGTAGAAGCACCAAAAAGCTAGGAGCATGAGCGGAACTACATGGGGACAAGTGGAGACATTTGCTCCCGCTGATTTTTTGCTTCCGAGTTAAATATCAGAATTTTTTTTATAGAGTATTATATTTTGAGTAAATTGTGTATAGAGAAATATGTTTGCCAAAATTATAAGTAGAGAACAAAAATACTCTTAGTAAGGGGGTTTTCGTTCTCTCCATATTTTTAATAATATAAAAGCTGAAAATGTCCTTACCAAGGACGTTTTCAAATATATTTTTTTCGTTTTACAGACTTAAAAGAAAGAATGAAGTTTTAGAAGGAAAAAAATTTTGAAAATGCCTTTGATAAGAACGTTTTTAAAAAATAATTTCAAAACGTCCTTACCAAGGACGTTTTCATTTTTTTTATCCCAAAATGTCCTTGGTAAGGACATTTTTAATTTTTTATTAATTAAAAAAAACCCTAAAGAAGATGGTTGTGGCTATAGGAAAGTGAAGGCATAAACATTTACATTTTTTTTATTTTTTTAAAAAAATGTTTTCACTGTTATATTTTTTTTATTCTATAAAACTTGAAAATGTCTTTACTAAGGACATTTTTGCTAAAATATTATTTATTTTCTTTCTTTCTTTTTTTCTTTGATTCTTTACCGGAGCAGTAAAAAAAAAATTAAAAGAGAAAACGTCAAGACGTTTTTGTTCTTTTCTTATTATTCTTACAAATTTATTTTTCTATGCACAATTTACTCAAAATATAATGCTTTGTAGAAAAATTCCTGATTAAATATTCATGTTCTTTTAAAAAACAAATTCATCAAATTTATATTTTGATCTCTTCGAAATTTGTAATTTTTAATTTTTATATACGTATTTACATCATGTTTTGTTTTTTTTTTCATAATTTTTATTTTTGTCTTTCCTAAATTTTTGCAAAACTTGAGATGATGCTGAATTGATATGGAAAGAAAAAGGTTAAGATACATCAAATCTTAATTTAATGATCTTAAACAAGTTTATGCATCACACGATAAAATATTTAATCCTTTAATATAATTTTGATACAGCCAACTTTATATAAAATAATTGGATATCTTTACATTAAATGTTGACCCCTCCGGCCCTGGTTAGGAACCATGTCATGTAAAATCTTAAATTTTACCTATGTTGCAGCGGACATTGGTAGAAGAGAGACACGGTAAGGACATAGCAAGACGTGGATATGACATCTATTTTGAAGGAACGTATTCTTGTATATTTTAGAGTGTTTGTGTCTGTCATATGCGAGTATTCTTGTATATTTTAGAGTGTTTGTGTCTGTCATATGCGAGCCGAACATTTTACTGAACTTTTGATGAAACTACGACAGTAAGATTGACCCGGCAAAGCTTTCACCAGATTCTCCAATGCAATCGGCAGGAACGTCCTCGAAAACGAAACGCGAAAACCGTTTTTCAAATCAGAGAGTATCTGCTAAAGAATCGAACAAAACGTACAAACCAAAAATATCAAACATAAATTGTAGACACAGAATTTTTACGTGAAAAATCCAGATGAAAAAAATTATGGGACGATCGGAGTCAAATCCTGAAGAACCTCCACTAATGTAATAAAGAGAATACACCCTCTACAAGCTCCTCCCGATCCGACACGAATCTCCACAACACTTAGGAATAGAAAATAGATTACACCACGAAGATAGAAGACAATGAGAAATTATCCAAAATTGATCTCCTCCTCCGAAACTGCATCACATCCTTCTTTTTCCTTCCCAAAGTTGCAATGGCATTCTTGTCTTCTTTTTCTCTCCTTGTTGCATATGTTAGCGTTAGAAAAAATCTAACTTATACTCTCCAATCCCGCAACCAACCTAAACCGTAGGATACGATCCAACGGTGTATAAAACATCTCAAAAAAAATTCGCCGACCGAATTCGGACAGAATTCGACCCGAGTCGGTGATTTGCGAGTAAACGAAACAGCAGCTAGCTCTCTGGAGTTTCTGGAGCACTCAGACCGAGTTCGGTCCGAACTCGGTAGACCTGTTTCCAGCATCCCCCCACACTCCTCAGTTTGCTGCTCTCGAACTTCTCCGACTGCTCGAATGGCACACCTCGAGGTCTCCCAGGTCTATATACTTCCCTTGGCAAATCCATCACATGAACAAACGTATCAGAGAATGATCAGTGCGTATCATAGGCAAGAAACACTTAAAATGATGGTATTAAAGGGTCTCAGTCCCGAAGAATTATTTAGTGAACGTGTATTTTGATTCTTCTTTACTTGATGGCATGAAAATGAGTGCATGATGTGGCAGCCTGAAATAGCTCTTCTCATTCTCAAGCATCAAGTGGACCCAAGAGATTCAAGATGTGAGCCCGGATCACTGACTTTTCTGTAGTCCTCAAGTTTTGGAATGGACAAGCTAGAGGAAGAGCACATCCTTAAGGGGTCACAATCAATCAATCTCTCTCTCTCTCTCTCTCTCTCTCTCTCTCCAACCCCACATATCATCTACTAGGAATATAACTACACAAGAGAATTCATATTGCAAGTTAGCAACAACAAAAAAGGAGATGCTTATTTAGCTTTTCCAATGCATGCTTCAATTTTTTATTTTTTTATTTTATTGAATGCTTCAATATGAAAGTGTCGTTTTTTTTTCTTTGTCACCAATCTACGTCCTTCAAATTAATAAATTATCCTTGTGTTTATAATTAATATATTATCGGTAAATGTTATAGGTCCCCTTCATATTTTGGATGATATTGATGTTGAAATCAATTGGATTAAAAAAAAAAAGAGTGCTTTAACTTGTTTGTAATGGAGAATGCTTATAACGATGTCTTGATAATTTTTTTCATGATAAACTCTAAACCATACAAAGTTATAGTCAGATTTCCTTAATGCAAGTTATTCTTCATTATGAATCAAATATTCAAAGTATATAAATTAATGTTTCCCTAGAGGTACTTATAAAAGTGCCATCCTGAAAAATCATGCAAGTAATTTTAGCTTTGTTGGGGTCCAGTCTTGATTTGGTAAATTTTGGAGTTCAAATATGGTCAAAGATTTAATTTGATATAATTTAAAAATCTACATTAAATATAAGATTTGATTAGATTTTAAATATGTATTAAATATTTAATCTGTCATATTTGGATTTCCATAATTGGTGTTGGACTATTTTAGGTGTAATAGGATTATTATTTTAGGGTTTTCTATTTAGGAAATTTTATTATGACCTAAAATAGGTTTCTCATCCTATAAATAGGGAGGAGGGTAGAGGCACAAAGAATAAGCACAAGTTGGAGATTCGGGGTGCTCGTCCACAGAAAATCTAAGAGAAAGTCCGTACTTTGCTCTTAGGACTTCGTCATTCAAAACAGAAGGAAGAAGGAGATCTAATCGAGCAGTCGTCAACTTCGGTTAGGAAAATTGCTACGGGTTGGTGAGTAATTTCAATTGTAATCTTATGTTTTTCTTCTTGAGTGTGGTGAGGGGGTTGAACCTATTAGGGCAAAGAGTTTCAACATTAGTTTTTGCAATCTTGTAATTTCATCTGAGTTATAAAGATTGGAATTTGTCCAGGTGACGTAGTCACTGCCATATACTTGTCTTCATCTGTGCTTAGTGTTCGTAGATTGGTTGGTCATCTCAGGTGGGTTGGCAAAACGCTTCCGCGATGCGCCTAACACATGGTATCAAAGCGCACGTATTTTTAACACGTGGTATCAGAGCCAGGTTCTTCTCGAAAGAGAAGGTGCAACTATGTCTACGGAGCAGATGAACACTCATATGATCACCCTCACAGGGAAAAATTGGACGATTTGGAAGCCAAGGATGGAGAATCTACTTTGGTGGAAGGATTTTGTATGGTCCGTTGGAGGACGACAGCGCAAAGTCGACGAACAAATGTGCTGATGACTGGAAACGATTAGATCGGAAGGTTGTTTGATTCATCCGTCAATGGTTGGATGACTCGGTGTTTCACCACGTGTCCATGGAGAATTCTGCAAAAGCATTGTGAGAGAAGCTGCATTCGTTGTACGAAAGAAAAATGGCTGGCAACAAGGCATTTCTGATTTGCCAACTCGTCAACTCGAAATACACGGAGGGTGCACCGGTGGCACAACATATGAACGAGGTTCAGGGCATCATCAATCAGCTGTCTGCGATGAAGATGGTGATTGAGGATGAACTTCAGGCCCTTCTACTTTTGAGTTCTCTGCCGGAAAGCTTGGAGTCGGTGAGCAACTCCGCTCCTGATGGAGTTGTCACGATGGAGGCAGTCAAAAGCAGCTTGTTGAACGAGGAGATCCGACGTAAGCAAGTGGAATCGTCGCAGGAGTCTGCTCTGGTGGCTTCCTACGGAAAGAGAAGACCAAAGTCACAGGCGAGGACATGAGAGAGTTCTCGAAATCTTACGATTGTGGACCGCAATGATGACTGCTATCACTGTGGCTAAAGGGGTCATATCTAGAGGAACTACATGAATCTCAAAGCTGAGAAGGCTAAAGGCAAGGATGATCAGGAGGATCTCATGGCTATGGGAGATCTCATCATCGTAACAACCGACGCAGAGAAACCTTGTGGCATGTGTCATGATAACGACTGAATCATGGACACGGGGGCATCGTACGTATCACACCACTCCATATAGGAGGATCTTCACGTTATACCATGGTGGCAGGTTTGGACGTGTGAAGATGGGCAACAAGGGGGACGGGTGCAGTTGTAGGCATCGGTGATGTGCACTTGACAACGGAGCTTAGTGAGAAGCTCATTCTTAAGAATGTGCGACATGTACCGAGTTTGCGCTACAACTTGGTTTCGGCGGGGAGGCTGGCGGATGATGGTTGTTGCAGTTTGTTTGGGTACAAAGATTGGATGCTTACGAAGTGTTCCCAACAGCTGGCTCGAAAAAATTTATGTTGTGGCATGTACAGGCTCAAGACGGCTTGGTGTACAGGCAGGCCACATACACCGGATGGAGGCTCGAGGGATATTCGACATGAGGTGGATCGTCAAAAACTTGTCTTGGAGGGGCTTCGAGATACTTTGAGGGATACAGATGATTCGGTTCATCGAGACAAAGCAACGAATAGTGATGAGTCAAAGATTAAGGGTCAGTCTGTCGGTCCCATGACAGCTGGTCGGTCTCCAGGTGGGGGTTATTCTACGAATTCGGTTTTGGCGACCGGTGGTTTGCCAAAACTTCACGGAGCGACATTGGTTTCAGCAGTTCGAGGCCATGGAGGAGATCAATGTTTGCAGCAAACTCAATCTGAGACAGGAGCATTATCATTCACACAGTTAGGGGAAGCTGTGGGTCATCGACGACATGCACATTGCGTGATGTTCTGCTCGAGGATGCATGTGTATGGAGGAGCTTCAAGTTCGGACACGGAGGTGGGCAGATTCAGGAGTTCGAATCTCGGAAGAATCGTACCGTCCGCTTGGTTGGGCCAGCCAAGGGTGAAGAAGCTCGTCGGAACGTTAACACGTTCCGGTGGAAGACGGAAGTCGGGAACATGCAACCAAGACTCATGGTGAGGCTGATCGTCAGGGACTTCGGTCTTGGTCGTGTCATCGATATTGGCAGGATCCCAGTAGTGCAGGAGGTGCTACGCATGACAGTTAGCATCGACGTGACGGTCGAGGAGCTGGAGACGACGAAAGATGCAAAGCAACTCAGAGGATCGAAGATCAGTGGCATGGGGGAGCATGTTTTCTGTCACGAAATGACAGGCATGGAGTCCAGTTGAGGAGCCATGGGGTCAACACTCTCTCATCAGACTGGAGAGAAAGATTGTTGGGGTCCAATCTGGAGTTGGTAAATTTTGGAACCCAAATATGGTTAAAGATTTGATTTGATATAATTAAGAAATCTACATTAATTGTAAGATTTAATTATATTTTAAATTTGTATCAAATATTTAATCTGCCATATTTGGACGTCCATAATTGGTGTTGGACTATTTTAGGTGTAATAGGATTATTATTTTAGGGTTTCTTATTTAGGAAATCCTATTATGACCTAAAATAGGTTTCGCATCCTATAAATAGGGAGGAGGGTGGAGGCACAAAGAATAAGCACAAGTTGGAGATTCGGGGTACTCATCCACAGAAAATCTAAGAGAAAGTCCGTGCTTTGCTCTTAGGACTTCGCCATCCAAGACAGAAGGAAGAAGGATATCTAATCGAGGAGTTGTCAATTTCGGTTAGGAAGATTGTTACGGGTTGTGTCACGCCCCAGTCCCAAAATGCCGAGGGACTGAGCACGTGCGCAATGGCCAGCAGCACGCACTGATGGACAACCCAATTTAATGGATCCACCAGGGCATGCTTAAGCTGTAGTCTAACAGTAGAATGTTATAAGTCTCAGGTATTTCTAATCTCATCCACAGAATAAACACAGAGTAATGCCAGAAATATTGCAATGGAAATAAATAAGCAATAAATAAGATTATCTCGGGAAACAACTCCGAGAATTAGTCTGTTACAATTAAGGAAACATAGAATGGAAATAAAATGCTGAAAAGGAAATACTGTGTAGCTGAAGGCAATGCTCAGGAGAAGTCTTCTGCAACTATCTCGTCCTCGGTTCCGGGTTCTGCTCCAAGGAGTGCTCCTGTACCGTACACCTCGGGGAAGTTTTCCTCGGCTATACCTGGGGACATAATCCATTCCAGGTCCTCAGGGGACATAACAAGGTACGGAAATCACACGCCAACACATATGCAGTGCAGCAATAATGAAACAGCAGGGTAAATATGTAAACCAGCTAGTGATATGCATGTGAGAGTTTAGTCATACTCAGGCTGACTACTACAGTATCAGTGTCAAAGAAACCATAGCAGTATTTTCTCGAAGAGCCAGTAAGGAACCAAAGCTCTGTATCAGAGTCTAAGGCACCGCCAGATAATAGTAAATATATTATATTATATTCAGCCTTGATATGATTATACTCTCCCCACCCCATGTAATCTCATGTCGCAGTTCCAGAATATATCAGGTACAAGTCACGCAAGTTTGAACTAATGCAATGAGTCAGGCTAGAATCTACGCATTTAAACGGGAAATGACATGAAAATGCAACCTATACGGAATCACCATGTATATGTCAGGTAATTCCGTCACATGAACAGTATCAGGTGTCCTGGGTTAAGCAATTAAACAAGTTACATGTGAATCTACAATAAATCAAGTATAATACTATAACCAGGAATATCTGAGGATTGACAAGCTTTATGTTCCTACTGTTGCAAAATTAAACCAAGAAAATAACTAGCAAGCTGCAGGGTTTGGCAATGTAAACTTGCCCTCTGATGTATAACTAAGTCCAGGAACTATTTAGCAAGACTGCAAGTTTTGGCGAGGTACACTTGCCTGTGGTTCCTGTTCGGTTTGCAGTTCTGACCTCGGCGAGAATTGCAGGCGGTACTCCGGTTGCTGAAACAAACATCACCATCAGATCCAGAAAATATCAATCAGCTAGAAACGCCTGTCCTTGGGTCCAATTTGGAGACAAGGGCAGAAACGACAGTTTCGGGTCAAAACGGGGTCCACATGTGGGCCCGCTTTGCACCGAAAAATGCGTCAGGGTCAAAGGTCTCCAAATTCACCAAACTTAGTGTCAACAGGTCAGGAACGCTGATACGAACCCAACGGAACTTCCAGAATTGGATTCCGATGAGCCGAACACAAAATCGCCCGTCGAGCGGGGCCTGTGGGGCCCACGACACGCGATTTCGTCAACGTTCTCAGAATCGAACCAAACTTGGCTCACAGGACCAGCGTATTGCTACGAGTCCGATGGCGCAAGTTTTGTCTCGATCCGACCTGTGTACACCAAGTTAGAGTGAAACGGGATCTGGTTTTTCCTGTTTTTGGATCGCGGTGTGCGATCACCACAGGACGCGATGCCCCGAACAGTTTGTCCGGACACCGAGAGGGTCATACAGGCTTCGCAACGCAATTTGCGGAATCGAAAACGGAACTACGAATAAAAAGTTACACGCACCTAAAGGGGACCCGAAAAACCGGATCGAATCGTGTCCGACACGTGTCCGATTCGTGTCGGACACGGAATCGAGAATTAGGGTTAGGGTTAGGGCTTGGGGTGTACTGGCCGGCGGCAGGGGCGGCTGAGGGCGGCCGGGCTGCGGCGGAGGGGGCCGGGGCTCTGCGGCGAGGCGGCGCGGCGCTGGAGGCTCGCCGGCGGCGCGTGGACGGCGGCGGAGCTGCCGCTGCTGCTGCTGCTGCTGTGGCTGCGGTGGGGGAAGGCGCCGGAGACGAAGGGGGAGGCGGAGGAGGGAGCTGCGGCGGGCGGCGCTGGCGGCGTAGGGTCGGCGGCGGAGTCTCGGCGTCGGCGGGGGAGCTGGTGGGACGGTGGTGGTGGCGGGGTAGGCTAGGGCGGTGGCCTTAGGGTTTAAATAGGCGGCTGGGGAGTCGGGGGTGGCCGGAAATGGCGGGGGCGTGGCGGAGCGGAGGGGCCGAGGGGCGCGGGGGTGCGGCGACGTGGCCGGCGGGGGCGCCGGGAAAGTCGGGGAGAGAGGGAGAGGGTCGTGGCGGGTTGCGGGCGAGCGGCGGCGGATCCGACCCGACCCGCTGGGGCGGGTACTGGGCCGGGTTGGGCTGGGCCGGGCCGGCCCAACGGGCCGCGGGCCGAAGAAAAAAAATAAAAATAATAAAATCAATAATAATAATAAATAATATCAGAAAATTAATTAATAAATTAAATAAATAGTTTTCAGGTATTTAAAAATAGGTCCGGGGTCCGATAAATTCCAGAAAAATTGCCCTAAGTCCAGTTTTTCATTTTACATCCAAAAATATTATTTTCATAATATTTTAATACTGTTTAATATCAATTAAAAATTATTGAATATTTAAAACCCTGTTTTAAATTACAGAAAAATCCCAGAAAAATCCAGAAAATTGTGAAAAATCCAGTTTTGAAAATTATGAAAATTCAGGGGGTTTACAGGTTGGTGAGTGATTTCAATTATAATCTTCTGTTTTTTTTTCTTGAGTGTGGTGAGGGGGTTGAACCTATTAGGACAAATGTTTCAACATTAGTTTTTACAATATTGTAATTTCATCTGAGTTATAAAGTTAGGATTTGTCCAGGTGACGTAGTCACCGTCATATATTTGTCTTCATATGTGCTTGGTGTTCGTAGATTGGTTGATCATCTCAGGTGGGTTAGCAAAACGTTTCCGCGACGCGCCTAACACGTGGTATCAGAACGCACGTATTTTTCAACAATTTTTTCTTATATTTGTTGTATATTAAGATATCTATATGTTTTCATATTCATGTTTATTTCCATAAGCCTTTTTGTTGTGGACATTAATATTTAACGTATCATTAACATTATAATTTCACGTTATCACTGCCCATACACACTATTAGTCGATTTTTTTTATTTATTACTATATTGTTTTTAGACCTGTATGTAACTAAATTATCAAGTAGAAAGGGGTACGAAGGAAAATTGATTTTTCATTAATATTCCCACGTAATCCACTTGTCATTGTTGGAATAATATTCTCAGGATCCTTGGAAGAATATTCCAAAAAACATTGAGAAATGTAAACATCTAATATTTATGCTCCAAATTGTTAATCATATCTTCACTACTCCTTCTCCCATTCATAATAAATGTCGTATGGTAGATTTTAGGACCACACAAGTTGGATGTCTCTATCTATTAATTAAGCTGAGGGAAGAACTAGCCCACATAAGTTGTTGGATGTAGTATCTAGACACAGTACAAATATGCATATAGTGAAGATAGAACAATATTGATCATATCCACCTAAATCTGGTTATAGGTGGATACATTTAATTAGGATTATTTAGTTTTAGAATTTTTTATACTATTTAAAATTTGTGTTTATAACATTTTCAACTTGTTCATGAGAGAATTTTAGTTTGGTCCTGACAATTAACTTAGGTTGAACGTCCAAAATAGAAACATAAATACAAATTTCGGATATTATACGGGACCCAAAAGCTAAACACAATTTTCGAAAATTAAGACGACCTAAACGAGATCTAACGATCGGTCCAAGCCAACCTTCAAGACAAGACCCAAAGCCTCTCCTAAACAGTGTGTAGACCTAAACGCAAATTTTGAATATTATACAAGATCCTAAAACTAAAAAGGAGGGATCGGAATCCCTACATTTATGCATCTTCGCATATTCCTGAGATAGCATCCGTTAGATTATCTTTTTTGATGGTCTAGATTAGATCAATTTATTGTGAAAAATTGGGTAGTTTAATGATCTAATTTGGACCGTCAAAAATGTCAATTCAACGACCGTTATTTCTGAAAACATGTGAAAATGCATAAGTGCGAAAATTTCGATCTCTCTTCAAAACTAAATAATCCATTTATTTATTGCAAGCCTCTGTCTGGCATAACGTACTGGATTCGACGTAATGTTTGAAATTTTTGTGCACACTGTATTACATTTCTTTGGATTCACTACCTCCCAACTCCCACCAAATATAAATGAAAGAAATAATACGCTCCGTGGCTTGATCCACTGACCTTCTGTCACCCAACCGGAATCTTATACCTCTCATCGGTAACCACAAGAGTCACTCGGGTTCGATTCTGCTTGAAATATTCACATTCACTATTCATATCTAACCAAATGTATGTCATGGATACTGGGTCAACTTCGAATCTCCGGCAGAATTGTCCTCGAATTCTATGGTATGTCCCGGTGAGACTAAGAGCATTATTAGTAGTTGGGACTCTCGAATGCAATTTGGGGTTCAAATTTTTTTTAAAAAAAAGTTAAATATAGAATGGGTTGGATCCTACTATGAGAATAGTAGGAAATGATATAGTGAGCTCCGGTCCAAAAGATTGTGTGGTCAAAAATTAATGTGAAAAAAAAAATAATCTAAAATCTAAAATCTAAAAAGTTGAGCTCCAAATTGTGACTTACTGTTCTACAAAATGGGTTCCTACGATATAGAATCTAAAAATTGGGATGCTTATCCTATAGCTCCCATGAGTGGAATGAGATCCAAAATCTAGATATTGAAAACTATGAATGAAACTTACTATTTTACAAAATGAGCTCCTACATTTTAAATCTAGAATATAGAATGTGGAATGGGCCTTATTAATGATGCTCTAAGAACATCATTAGTAGTGGGACTCTCCAATGCAATTTTGAGCCCAAATTTAAAAATAAATAAATGTAGAATAGGTTAGATTTGTATGAGAATTGTAGGAAATGATAAAGTGAAATCCGGTCCCAAAGATTGTGTGATCAAAAATTGATGTGAGAAAAAAATAATCTAAAATCTAAAATCCAAAAAGTTGGGTTGCAAATTGAGACTTATTATTCTATAAAATATGTTCCTACAATCTAGAATCTAGAAATTGGGAGACCCAACATATAGCTTCCATTGATGGAATAAAATCCAAAATCTAGAAATTGAAACTAGGAATAAAATTTACTATTCTATTTAATGATCTCCCACATTTTAAAACTAGAATCTAGAATGTGGAACGAACTTTACTAATGATGCTCTGTTATTCGTAGCCGTGTATAAGCTCTTGTCACGTCATTCGTACCTCTAACAATCATTACACTCTTTATAAATATTTACCACTAATCCCCAGCAATTTTAGTGGTATCTTATTTCCAATCTAGGGTTGGGAATATTCCTTTGTCACGGCATCGGTACAACTCTAGCAACCCTAAAAATTTTACTTTCAAGCCTTCTAGTGTTAACGAAAAATCCAAAATAACACAAGTACCTCTCGTCCGTGATTACTTTAAATACCCGCAAGAGAAAGAATAAGATAATTTGATAAAAAAATATTATTTATTTTTATTGAAACAAAAAATTAATTCCTAATCGACATAGGATATCGACTTGAAAATATTCAATATTTGATTGTAATAATTCGTATGATATTAAAGTTTAAGGTATCAAATTGAAAAGGTTGAATAGTTGAGTATATCAAGTTGAAATTAAGTCGGACTATAAAAAATTATGTGTTGTTATTGACACTCCTAAAATTTCATCGTGCACTCATTTTTAATTTTCTATCATTCAAATTTCAAATCCGCATTAAATCTGACATTAATTTGTGCATACGTGGAGCGAATAGTGCATGATAATATTTTAGGAGTGCCAATAATGACTTCCTATGATGTCGTTATTGACACTTTTAAAATATTATCTTGCACTTTTAATGTTGAGACAGATTTGGAATTTAAATGATATAAAATTAAAGATGCAGGATGATATTTTAAGAATGTCAATAGCGACATCAGTCGAAAATTCTGCTGCTCTCGATCTAACCCGTCTTTAATAATGATCTTAATTTTGTTAAAGACAAACATAGACAAGTTGGCGAAAAGAATAATCTTCCTATTGTGTAATATAAAAATTATAGACAAAGTGTTATATATTATTATTATTATTATTATTATTATTTATGAATTATGCATATTAATCACCAAATTCCAAAAGTATATGAAAACAACACACCTATATATAATCCGAATGCAAAAGGCCATCCCATATAAAGACGAATAATGCTAAGTTTACAACCAAGTGCTTACAACTCTCTTACAACCTTTTTCTCTTTCTCTCTCTCTCTTCCATCCTGACAGGTGGGTTCCATCTAGTCTCATCTGTCAGTAACTCTGATTGTAAGAGGATTATAAGCATTTGATTGTAACTATAGTATTACTCTATAAAAGGCTCGAGTAACATTAACATTGTATTTGTCATAGATGCAGACGAAGAATAAAACAGAAACAAAACAAACAATAATAAAATAAAATAAAAATAATGGGGCGTCGAGAAAGACTTTCCTGGATAGATGACAATTGCTAAAATTATGAGAGAATTTGACTTTTCTGCAGCCAAATTCTTAAGATATTCCTTTATTTGTTTTTTTATTAAAAGGAATAATCATGCCACCGGTAACATTTTTATTTTATCCGAAATCCCCTAGCATCTCTTGTCTGAAATCCTCTTACCCAAGGCTCGAATTCAATCCTTTTCTACCCATATCCTTGACCTTACTACTAGGTCATTCCACTCGAACATGCCATCGATAACTGAATTTTGAGAAACGTGTCTTCTATAATCGTTCCATTCTTTTTTTCCTTGTGGAGAATTATATTTTGACTAAATTAGTTGTAGAGAAATGCGTTTAACATAATTAGACGAAGAGAAAAGAAACATCTTTACAAAGGATGTTAAGATTTTTTTCGTAAAAAAAAATATCTATCTAAAATATCTTTATTATACTATGTAATGTGCTTGAATATAGATACTTTGAGCTCTCGTTATTTTGTTTAGTAACTATCGATAGATTCAGTTATAATATACAAGAACATCTCTAAAGATTTTGATAAAGAGATAGAATAACATCTTTAAAATAAGAATAAATAAATAAAAAATTTGAGTTACCCCCATTTTATTTACCAATATTCAGGGTGCACCCCACATTATTTTCATAATGTACAAGTCCTCATACTTTTGACGGAATTCGTCTATAATTGATGGTCAACCCATTTGACCGAAAATTTTGGACGAAAATACTCCTATCTTCTCCTCTGCACTTGATCCCGCATCCCCGAGCTCGGTCCCGCCCTCCTTTTCCGCTACCGCGCTCGCCCTCGCCCCCCTCTCCCCCCTCCCCGCCGCTGCCCCCCTCCCTCACCACCCCGCCCTCCTTTTGAGCGCTCAACCGGAAACGAGATACAATCCAACATTCTCCATCTTACCTCATTTTCGCTAGACGGACAACCTTACCACATCCCGGCTACCTATTTTGTACGTTTCCGCTAGCCAAACACCCTTAGCACACGCATGCTACATTTGCTCGTTCCCGCTAGCCGAACAACCTTAGCACACTTCGGCTGCCTTTGTCCGTTTCCGCTAATCGAGCACCCAGGAGATCAAACATATTGTCATCTCGATTCGTTCGACCACAGAACCAAACCTGACACATTCATCCACACTATCATTTTGTGCCAGCCAACCACAACGTCTTGCTCCACCTTGGACTCATCAGATCCACATTTAAAGCTAATTCGTGTAGTTGATGCTCCTACTCCACCTTGAGAAGAGCCTGTATAATCCATGAATGTTCAGCACCATCTGTCTCGAACCAATTAGAGCCGCTCAAACCAGTCTCGTAACCTTGGGCTCTGATACCACGTGTTGATTGCGTCGCGGAAGCGTTTTGCCAACCCACCTGAGATGACCAACTAATCTACGAACACCAAGTACAGATGAAGACAAGTATATGGCATTGATTACGTCACCTGGACAAATCCCAACCTTTATAACTCAGATAAAATTACAAGATTGTAAAAAACTAATATTGAAACCCTTTGCCCTAATAGGTTCAACCCCCTCACCACACTCAAGAAGAAAGGCAGAAGATTACAATTGAAATCAATCACCAACCCGTAGCAATCTCCCTAAACGAAGTTGACGACTCCTCGATTAGATCTCCTTCTTCCTTCTGTCTTGGATGGCGAAGTCCGAAGAGCAAAGCATGGACTTTCTCTTAGATTTTCTGTGGACGAGCACCCCGAAACTCCAACTTGTGCTTCTACTTTTTTTCTCCACCCTCCTCCCTATTTATAGGATGAGAAACATATTTTAGGGTTAGAAAACCCTAAAAATAGCCAACCAAAAGATCCAGCCGTCCACTAGCATCCAACGGTCCAAAATATAACATAAAAACTCTAAAATCCGAGCAGCCGCCGCCGACACTGAACTCGGACCGAGTTCGGTTCGATCCTGACATAATGGTTCTGAAAATACCACATCGAGTTCGGCCCGAACTCAGCTAGGGACCGAGTTCGTTTCGAACTCTGCCCCTTCAGCAGACTTGATTCCCCTTGATTCCCAACAATCTCTCCCTCAAGTCTGATAAGAGATGTTGGCTCCATGGCTCCTCAACTGGACTCCATGCCTGTCGCCCCGCGACAGAAATCCTGCTCCCCCATGCCAGCGATCTCCGATCCCCCAGTTGCTTTGCATCTTCTGCCATCTCCAGCTCCTCGACCGCCATGTCAACGCTAGCTGCCATGCGTAGCACTTCCTGCACTACTGGGATCCTGCCGATAATGATGACACGGCCAAGACCGAAGTCCCTGACGATCAGCCTCACCGTGAGTCTTGGCTGCATGTCCCCAACTTCCGTCTTCCACCGGAACGTGTTAATGGTCCGACGAACTTCTTCACCCTTGGCTAGCCCAACCAAGCAGACAGTGCGATTCTTTCGAGATTCGAAATCCTGAATATGCCCACCTTCGTATCCGAACCTGAAGCTCCCCCATATACATGCATCCTCGAGCAGAATATCACGCACTGTGCATGTCGTCGATGACCCACATCTTCCCCTGAACTATGTGAATGATGATGCTCCTGCCTCATATTGAGTTTGCTGCAAACCTTGATCTCCTTTATGGCCTCGAACTTCTGAAACCAATGTCGCTCTGTGAAGTTTTGGCAAACCATCAGTCGCCAAAATCGGATCCGTGGAACAACCCCCACCTGGAGACCGACCAGTTGTCGTGGGACCGACAGACTGACCCTCAATCTTTGACTCATCATTATTTGTCGCTTTGCCTCGACGAACCGAATCATCTGTATCCCTCAAAGTATCTCACAGCCCCTCCAAGACAAGTTTTTGACGATCCACCTCCTGTCGAATATTGTCACGTCCCAATCTCCCGCAAGCTCAATAGTCTCCGCTGAACGTGAATTACCACGTTGCACCGCTCCCGCAGGACAATCGTTCTCATTGGAACGTGATGTCGTACGAGCCTGGAGTTGCGCTCGCACAAAGCGATATTATCAAACATCAAAGGTATCATCGAAACGACCAAGTTACAGCGGAATTCAAGTATTATGTACCAAGCACACATCAAAGTATACGCAGCGGAGCTCTAAATAGGGTCAAAATAAAATACCACAAAGGCGATTGCCTCAAAGGCGATGCAATACCCTTGCTCTTTCTCTAGCTCACAAAGGTACTTACAGTTCATACATCATGTCCCGTATATCCAAGCAGCGCCACTACACCTGCGTACCTGAAATAATGCTCACAAACGTGAGTCAGTACACAGCCGTACTGGTGAGTGGGGTAACCCACTCCTCTAAACTGACACTAAATAAAAAAAGTGAATGCAACAGTTATATGGTGATCTTTCTACTTGAATCCTAGATTTATTTCATGGCAGATGTATGACATGTTAAGAAAAACTGTAAAGTAGTTTAAGCATGCAAGCATTCAACTCAAGCAAATATACAAGCAGATATCCAACTCAAAGGAAAACTAGCATGCAAACCATCATACTCAAATCCAAGCAACGCGAACTATCGAACCAACAATCCAAGCCTCAATATCCATCCATAATCCAAACCTTATAATCCAATCTCAATATGCCCACTCTTGTCGAGGCAAGGTGGTCGCCGCCTACACGAAAGCATAAACCAACCAAAGTAAAGCAAACCAACTCTTATCCATATGAAGTCACTGGCCAAGCCATAAAGGACTGATCAGACTGATCAAATACAGTTCTACCCGATCCATACCGGTAGCTAGCCCGTCTGGTCGTATCGAACTGCCGGCACCGCGCCCAAGGCACGTTACCATTGTCTCCTCCATGGCCGAACGGTCCCGGTGCTCCGAAGCCTATCCCGTTCGAGGAGACGAAACCCCGTGCAACACAGGTTGTCCGTGACCGATGCAGACGCCAAGTAGGTATGACGAGAGAATCGAACATTTTCGTCCCACCAAACGATCCTAGACTCATCCAACCAACTATCCAACCAATAATCCATAACCATTCTCCAACATATAGCCCAAGGCACAAATCTCAAGTTATCCCCAAAGGCACTATTCCGTTTCTCGACATAATGTTTCAATTGGTGCAACATCCCTCGCTCAGAACAATCCCGTGGCACATTGCCCCAACAGTGACACAATGCCCTCACCGATGCAGTTGTTCGATTTTGAACCATAATTGCACACTTTGCATGACAAAGCGCCCAAGTGATACTCGTGCACGGATGCACGCTCGCCCGTCCGAATTTTCGATGTTCCAACCAAGATGTATAATTCCAATTGTTCTCTAACTGCCCCAAATATAATCCAACTCTAGCTCTAACTATCCAGCGCAAAAACCAATTCAAGCCACAAATCTATCCAAGCAAACGACGTACACTCTATGCATGCCACAGTGTAGTGATTTTCAAGTTCCAGTCCAAGTGTTCAAGGCTATTACGTGTGTTCCATATTATTAGGCATGAAGGATTAGAGGAGAAGGGACAGAGCCCACTCACCGAGTCTGATTCCATTAAGCATCTTGTCCTGCCGATACGGCCAATCCCTTGAACTCGATGTCCGATGCAAAGCACGATCTACTCAATTGGTATGACCATACGAGCAGGCCGTGCTCTCCAAATTATCCGACCGATCGGACTAAGGAAGATAACATTATCGCTCCAATCCTGCTATCTCAGTACTGCTCTGAACGAACACATAATTTCCATCGAACTCCGCTAGATCTGCACATGAAACCAAACTCAATCAATACTTCTTTCCAAATCCAACAAATCAAAAATATAACCAGCTATTGCCTCATTCAATCCGACTCGGTGTAATACACCGTGCGATTGCGGGATGTTACATAATATATGTCACAACCCGATTCCATAGAATCGTTGAGGCGTCCCCCGAATCGTGACCGCCGTGCGGGCCTGGGGTTGCGCCCGCACAAGGCTTTAATGATTTGCATAGCAAGCACATATTCAGAGTACGCAGATAAATTGAAACACAGATTTGAAACATGGAAAAGTTCTCTTTATTGATAATGAACATCTATTACAAACTCCTGAACGAGTCAGCTAATATGCCGAACGGCTTACAAAAGAGATGACTCAAAATGAGATAGCAGTCCTGTACATTACATCCCTTTATAAACTCAAAATGATAAAGACCTCCAGGCTGGAGGACGGCTTTGCCACGGAGCTGTATTTGTGTATGAAGAGTTGCAGCTTCGGACTTCAAAAGGCTTCAGGGGGCGCGGTGAAGATGCGCCAACAGCTGGACTGGATCGGGAAGACGACTTCGGCTCCTCGCTCGGTTTGCCTTAGTACGGAGAACCTGTTTCATCGAGGGTCAGCATATCGAAACATGCTGGTGAAGGCGAGCTAGCCTGACTATACCAATCAACACGTTGTTTAATGAAGCATGCATATTTGTGGGTTTCTATCTTGCCTTAGTTCATTTACAAGTAAGCAGCATATAGAATTTACTGAAATGAACGTGCCACCGTTCGGTGGATTTTACCTGACCGTCTGAATTTCCTGCACAATACTTGCCATGCCTTCCCTGCCACGAAGACACAAGTTAGTATGCAACAGGTTTAAATATACAATAGATCACTGGCGTTGCCATAAAGGACACTAGTCATAGACGAGAATAGGTTGCAGCGAAAGTACAGTGGGTGCTACAAGCCATTCCGTCTAGTACAGTTGACTATACAGTAGGGTTTTGCCCGGACCGGATCAGTGCCAGTGCCCCAGCGACCGTCCGCAGGAACCAGTTACCTTGTGTATAAGTTGTCCGTGATTGAACAGTACGTTGCTAAGTTAACAGTTCATGCAGTTGAGGCAAACAGTAGTACGGGACAGTCGGTATTGCATGATTCATTTAACATAGCCTCATTTGAACAGTTTAATGCATACAAGATGTTCCATACTTAGCACGATTCATAGAACAGTTATAAACGAACTAGCATACAGTATGATAACAGTTCACAGTTGGTTGACAAGCATAATAACCAAGTCTATTCTCTTTTATCTTGGTTTCTTTTATTATTACTTGGTATCGTTTGATCGGGGCAAAGGAGATTGCAGATTTAGACGTGAAGCTTGGAAGCAGGGCTAGCTAATCGGGTTGGTAGCCACTCACTTAGATTTTAGAAAGAAGAAGGAAAGAGGCGCTTCACAACTCCGCTCGCAAGCCGCCTACTGCTCGTTCACCTGCGCATGAACAGCTCGATTAATACTTCTTCCTCTCTTTCCAATCTCGAAATAGAAGTGCAAGTCAATGAACGAAAATAATGAAAACCATCGAAACCGTTCAAGGAAAACAAGCAAATCCCAAAACTAACTCAAAGCACGAAAGCAACAAGCGACATCGAAAACCGAGGCAATAAAAGATAGCATCAGAGAGGTCCCTCCTGACTCTGCCGCTAAGCCGATCCTTGGGGCGCAGTCCACTGAATATGGGAATCAATTCCGAAGAAACAAATCCATAACGAGGACGAGTTCTTAATTCAATCTATCCCGATCGAACGATACCGACTTGTATTTCTTAGCCGCGATCTCCGCACCGGGAGAACGGGGCGCTACAATATACCACTTAGAATCAGGTTCGTCTATGAACCGAACCAGTATCCATTCCTTGTCGCATGCCAATTGTCCAATCTATAACTCTGCTCCATGCAACTCATATTTCCTGATCCTGACTCAACATTTCGCTTGCGATGAACGCTCGTACAATTTTTTCCATATTACCACATCCTCCTTGCATCTCAATACGAATTCCTCGTATCGCTTAGTTTTGGATCATACATATATTTAAGGCATCCCTGAAATACATGCATTTCAGTCGAGCTTAGCGATAGCGAATTTGGACAAGTTACAAGGGTATCTTTATGTCCGAGGCATTCATTTGCTTTACTCTCAATTGAACCAATCCTGATGTTCATTCCAACACATTTGCACAAGCACTATATCTCAAATACGATAATATCCACTGATGATCTTTCCACCTGACTCAAATCAGTCCGTGTTCCAACTCAATCCATCCAACTATTTCTGAATCCACACTAGTACCGTCCCAAATAATATCTCATGCACTGAACGATCATCTCAACTGATACTACCCCAGCTAGGCGACTTACCCAAATATCAAACTATGCTCTTAGATCATCTCAGCTAAACACCTCTTCCTCAATCTCAATACCTCTCTGGGTGAACATCTATATTGAGGTTTGTGTGATCCACAAAGATTTTGCCGCCACGCCAAAGGGATAGTGTCGCCACGATCTCAACGTGGACACACTCGCCACAATTTCTAGGTTGCGCATGGAATAGTTCTTCGCGCTGCTTCCACTGCCTCGAAGCACAGGATATCACCTTCGCCTTTTGTACGATCACACTTCCCAGACTAAGTTTTGATGCATCTTGTAAATCTGAGGCACATCTGTCTCTTCCAGTATCGTAAAAATTTGATCTGAACAAGTCGCTGCTTTAACTTCACAAGCTAGTTTCACAGTCGTCAATTCATATGAATGTTATTCCCTTTCGGGGCACGATGAGTTAGAGGCGATGCCATCTTCAAAAATTTGCGACTCTGAATCTCATCAGTTGACTTAGGCCATTTCCACCATCGCTTCGGTCTTCCGGCTGCTTCTTCAGCTGAAGGCTATCCCAAGGATCTCTCAAATCCAACACTCAGTCACTTAGGCCAATCTGCACATACACTACTCACATCCATCCTCGACGCATTCCCAAATGCGTCGCCGCAAGGGTCGTTCTATGGGTCTACAATATTCATCTCTGATTTGACGGTCAAGTCGCTAGGGTCAGCTATCCCGAAGCTACGCTCGATAATTGTAAGTCATCACGATGGATAGTTACTACGAACCATGCTATATCTCATCTGCAAATCTGAGCTATAATCCAATAATTCCATCCGAACAAATATCTGACTCCGAGCACTTCATGCACTACCTTTGATGATCTGTCAACTAACGTCGCTTAACCACCTAGAGTCTTACTATTTATCCAAGCCACAATTCGAGAACTACGCTCGTTGAAACCGTCTTCCATCAATCCGTCATTCTGCTCTGAATCCATCAAAAAAATTTGAACTGCTCAAGTTCGACTTCTCGTACTACCACTTGCAATGATTTCCGAAACCAAAGACTTGCTCAAATTCTTATCTGTTTGCCATGTTTCACAGTGCACGTCCAACTTGCTCAAGCAGCAAAGTGATTTGCTCCGACGTTGCTCCCTCGTTTAGCTATCTTCAAAAGTCCATCTGCCACAATCCTGCTCTTGTTCTATACCTTAGCCAGTCTCGATTTCTCTGTGTTCCGATTAGTCCACACACTCTAAATGCCTCATGCATCAGTTCCAACATAAATCTCAAATCCGATATTGCCTTCATTTGTTGCCTCAATCTGTCTCAGTACTGCAAGTGTTAACTTTAAATCTGACTTAACATCAACTAGACTTGCCTCATGCTCATTCTCGTCTGCCAAAGAATCCGTCTACCATCGTTGCACAATTTTACCAAATTTTACTTCCGCTAAACCTGAGTCAAACTTCTCTAGCAACAATATCCAAAATTCTTCAAGTCCATTCGAATCCATCACATTGTCCCTTCAAACCAGATCATGTTTCATTACTCACCCAACAGCTCAAATATGTTGTCCAAACTCGTAGTCCGTGCTCGCTATCCTTCAATTCACCCATCGCTTCGCTAAAGCGCATTCCAACTGTTTGTTCCTTATGCTCAACTCTTTCTTGCATCCAATGAATGTTCCACTGAACTCCCAAATCGTGCAAGCGAATTCTGATATTTAGCTTTCCATCTGATCGATCTCAACTTGTTTCTAATATTTGGTCTGCCTCAGTCCTTCAATTTCCAAACACTCATTCCCTTGCTTGTCCCGATCTCGTCCATCACTCAAGCCCAACGATACTTCTATTTGCACAAGTCCGTTCTTGATTTCTTAAGTCTAATGTATCGAAGAATACCTGAGTTAAATTCTATTGCACTACATACCACTTGGAAATATAGTTGCCCTCGTGCTTACTCTGCGTCAACCAACGTCCATCCCAAATCGACTATTCCGGGGTGATTCTGCCAAATCATAACTCAATACTCGCTTGCTCCATGTTCCATTTCCTAACTCAGCCGATAGGCACCAACCAACTTATATTCCTGTTACCCTTGTCCATTGAGGCAAATTCTTTAAGGTCTATCCAACATATCCCAATGCCAAGTTTACTGTAAACCCCCTGAATTTTCAAAATTTTAAAAACTGGATTTTTCACAATTTTCTGGATTTTTCTGGGATTTTTCTGTAAAATTAAAAATAGGGTTTTAATTATTCAATGATTTTTAAATGATAATAAATGATATTAAAATATTATGGAAATAATATTTTTGGATGTAAAATGAAAAACTGGACTTAGGGCAATTTTTCTGGAATTTATCGGACCCCGGACCTATTTTTAAATGCCTAAAAAGTATTTTATTATTTAATTAATTAATTAATTATTTACTGATTTTATTATTATTATTATTATTATTATTAATATTATTTTTATATTTTTCGGCCCGCGGCCCGTTGGGCCGGCCCGGCCCAGCCCAACCCGAGCCCAGCCCTAGCGGGTCGGGTCGGATCCGCCAGACCCGACCCGCAACCCGCTAGCCCGACCCCCCCTCTCTCCCCACGACTCAGCCCCTCTTCCCCGACTCTTCCGCCGCCTCCGTCGCCGGCGGAGCGCCGCCCGGCCAGCCACCCACGTCCCCGCCATCTCCTCCCCTCTCCCCGCCTTCTCCGGCCACGACCAACCCCCGGCCACCCTTTAAAACCCCCACTCGTCTTCTCCTCCGCCCTCACTTCCACCTCCCCCGCCGGAACCCTAGGCTACCGGCTCCCCTCCCCGTCGACACCACTCCGCCACCGCCACCACCGGACAGCCACCGCTGCCCAGCGCCGCCGTGCCGTCTCAGCCACCCCGCCGCCTCCTTCTTCTCCTTCCTCCTCTTTCCCGTCGGCGGCCACAGCAGCTCCCGCGTCCGGCGCCGCAGCGCCTCCGGCGACACCCCGCCGCCTCCCAGCGAGCCGCTGCCCCCGGCCGAGCGTTCCCCCGCTGCCCAGCGCTGCCGTGCCGTCTCAGCCACCCCGCCGCCTCCTTCTTCTCCTTCCTCCTCTTTCCCGTCGGCGGCCACAGCAGCTCCCGAGCCCGGCGCCGCAGCGCCTCCGGCGACCCCCCGCCGCCTCCCAGCGAGCCGCCGCCCCCGGCCGAGCGTTCCCTCGCTGCCCCCAGCCTCCCTCCAGCCAGCCTTCGGCCGCCGCGGCTCCTCCAGACCGGAAACCCTAACCCTAGTTCCTTCGAATCCGACACGTGTCGGACACGTGTCGGACACGATTCGACCCTGGTTTTCGGGTCCCCTTCAGATGCGTGTAACTTTTTGCTCGTTGCTCCGTTTTTGATTTCGCAAATTGCGTTGCGAAGCCTGTATGACCCTCTCGGTGTCCGGACAAACCGTTCGGGGCATCGCGTCCTGTGGTGATCGCACACCGCGATCCAAAAACAGGAAAAACCAGACCCTGTTTTACCTCGGAACCGAGTATGCCCCGCCAAATGGGACGACTTGGTCGCGCGCGATCTTCACAGACACGAGTGCCTCGTCGATACGGACGTGTGGGATTTCGCAGAAGCTGATTCGGGTGTGCGTGCACACCGAAATCAACGCGTATCCGCGGACATCGTCCCGTATCCGACTTTTTTGTAATTCGACCTAACTTTGTGTACACACGTCGGATCGAGACGAAACTTGCGCCATCGGGCTCGTAGCGATACGCTGGTCATGTGGGTCAAGTTTGGTTCGATTCTGAGAACGTTGACGAAATCGCGTGTCGTGGGCCCCATAGGCCCCGCTCGACGGGCGATTTTGTGTTCGGCTCATCGGAATCCAAATCTGGAAGTTCCGTTGGGTTCGTATCATCGTTCCTGACCTGTTGACACTAAGTTTGGTGAATTTGGAGACCGTTGACCTGGACGCGTTTTTCGGTGCAAAGCGGGCCCACACGTGGACCCCGTTTTGACCCGAAACTGCCGTTTCTGCCCTTGTCTCCAAATTGGACCCAAGGACAGGCATTTCTAGCTGATTGATATTTTTTGGATCTGATGGTGAAGTTTGTTTCAGCAACCGAGTACCGCCTGCAAATCCAACCGAAGTCAGAACCGCAAACATAGCTGGGACCACAGGCAAGTGTACCTTGCCAAACGCTGCAGCTTGCTATATATTTTTCTTGGTTAATTTTGCATCAGAGAGAACATAGAGCTTGTAAATTCTTAGTAATTTCTGTTATAGTATTTTACTTGAATTCTGGTAGATCCATATGTAACTTGTTTTAACTGCTTAACCTAGGAAACGTGTGATGTGCTTAGTGTCCGATCATAGTCGGGTGCCAACCCCGTACGCGGTGTTGGGTACGTCATTAGAGATGGACAATCGATACCCTTATTCTCGTACTTGTCCTATCAAGTACACCAGAACCCAAGACACTTGACACTATTTCATGAGACAGAGTCTTCCTGAGACATTCAAGGTGATTCTGTATAGGATGCATGGTTATGACATAGATTTTACACTCTTAGACATTTGATTCATAGCTATCAGACTTGCTGCATTAGTTATAATCGTACGTGACATGGACATGAGGCATCGTGGACATGAGACGTGGGATTATATTGGGTGGGGAGAGACACACAGACTACAGGCTGATATTAAATATAAAAACATAGTATATATCATAGTGTAATTCATAGTTATTGCCGCTACCGGCTCCCCGGCACAGAGCTTGTAGTGGCTTCAGCCTGAATTCTAGTGCTGCTCTCATATTGCATATCACTTAGCTGGTTACATAGCTTACCCTCTTGTTCAATTATCTGTTGCACTGTATTTATTTTGGCTTGTATTTTCTGTACCTTGCTGTCCCCTGAGGACCTGGATCCGGATTATGTCCCCAGGTACAGCTGAAGAGTACTACCCAGAGGTGTACGGTACCGGAGCACTCCTTGGAGCAGAACAAGGAACAGAGGACGAAGTAGTGGCCGAAGATTTCTCCTGAGCACCGGCTTCAACTACACAGTATTTACATTTTCAGCATTTCAATTCCTGTCTATTTTTCCTTAAATGTAACAGAATATTTCTCAGATTTGTTTCCCGAGATAACCTTATTTGATATTGCATATTTATTTCCATTGCATTATTTCTGGCATTTAATCTGTGTTTACCCTGTGGATGAGATTAGAAATACCTGAGACTTGTACTTAATACCGCTAGACTACAGCTTAAGCATGCCCTGATGGATCCATTAAATTGGATTGTCCATCGGTGCGTGCTGCTGGCCATTGCTCACGTGCTCAGTCCCTCGTCATTTTGGGACTGGGGCGTGACATTTACGATGTGATATACCATATACCACTCCGAATTAAGTCACTCCTTCATTACACTGATCCAAGATTCGTCCGAACTATCACTTATACATGATCCTGCCATTCGCAACTAAAGTCTGACATAAAACTCAGCCAATGCATGAACCATCTAACTCTTTCATCAATCTCGCTTGATGCAATTCGTGAGATATCCCATTATCAATACTTCCAACTATTCTCAAACCGTCTGATACTTTCACTACACGAGCAACCCGTGCAACGATCTCCTTCAAGTAATCCAACCCAACACCCAATTGTTCCTCACATTCATTGTACGAGCAACTCGTGCTATATTATTTTGATATTCCCAAGCCAAACACAAACCTGCTCAGCCAATGCTCAATGTGATATACCCAGCCAAAAATTAAACTTCGTCCAACAATTTTGCTACACGAGCAACTCGTGCAACGATCCATTTTTATCCAATGCTTCTACTCACAATATGCCATATAACCAATCTCGTCTGCCAACCAACTGATCCACTGATGCAACCAAAAACTCCTCGAATGACAGGCCAACCCAACCCAACAACACCTCTCAACTTGTTGCACAAATACAACAACGCCAAACGACTTGTTGCACGAATGCAACAACGCCAAAGAAAGCTAAGCGATATACCGAAAACCAAGGAAAGCAACACAAGACAACATGCACCCACAACCAGCAATATATAGACTTATTGCATGAAACATCCAATGCGGCACTGAGTAGAGCCAAGAGCTAAACGACACGCGGAAACTATTTAGGGTTTGTGATGAAGCGAAGGACCAAGTCCGAAAAAATGAACCGGGTGCTCTGATACCAATATGTCACGCCCCAATCTCCCGCAAGATCAATAGTCCCCGCTGAACGTGAATCACCACATTGCAACGCTCCCGCAGGACAATCGTTCTCATTGGGACGTGATGCCGTATGAGCCTGGAGTTGCGCTCGCACAAGGCGATGTTATCAAACATCAAAGGTATCATCGAAACGACCAAGTTACAGCGGAAGTCAAGTATTGTGTACCAAGCACACATCAGAGTATACGCAGCGGAGCTCTCGATAGGGTCCGAATAAAATGCCATAAAGGCGATTGCCTCAAAGGTGATGCAATACTTGTAAACCACCTAAATTTTCAAAATTATTAAAACTTGAATTTTTCCCAATTTTCTGGAATTTTCTGGAAATTTTCTGTAATTAAAATCAAGGTTCTTAATTATTAAATAATTTTTTTAATTATTCATAAATAATATTAAAATATCATAGAAATAATATTTTTGGGTGTAAAATAAAAAACTGGACTTAGGGTAATATTTCTGGATTTTTTGGGCCTCAGACCTATTTTTAAATGCCTAAAAACTATTTTTACTAATTAACTAATTAATTAAACTGTTTATTAAAATATTATTATTATTATTATTATTATTATTATTAATATTTTTTTTATTTTTTTTTCTTGGGCCGGCCCGGCCCAGTGGACCGGCCCAGCAGCCAGCCCCCAGCCCGCTTCCTTGCCGGTCGGTCGGGTTTGCCCGGACCCGTTAGCCGCCCGACCCGGAGACTCTTTCTCCCCCAGCCCCCCACGCTGCCCCGCGTCCGGCGCCGCCGCCCGCGCCCGCCGCGCCACGTCCCCGCTCCACCCGGCTCGCCTCCGCCTTCCCCGCCACGACGCCGCCATCCCCGGCCGACCCAGCACCCCCCAGCCTTATAAAACCCTTCCCCTTCCCCTTTCCAGCCACCCGTCCGCCCCTCTCCTCCGGTGCCGCCCTCCTCGAGACCCGGCCACCCCCGCCTGACCCTCGCCCCGCCTCGCCGTGCCCAGCCCCGCTTCTGCCGTACCCCGCCGAGAGCCGCCAGCCCCTCCTCCTCTTTCCCTCTCCTCCAGCACCCGCCTCCGGCCTCCCCACGAACAGCAGCCGCCGTCCCCGGCGCCGCCCCGCTCTGCCGTGCCTCTGCCCGGCCGGGCCCCAGGGCCCCCGACCGCCTCCGGCCAGCCAGCGCCGCCCCAGCCTCCGGCCGGCCCCGCCGCAGCTCCCAGACCTAACCCTAGCCCTAATTTTGGACTCGGACACGTCGAACCGTGTCGGACACAATTTGACCCTGATTTTCGGGTCTCCTTCAGGTGCGTGTAACTTTTTGTTTATAGCTCTGTTTTCGATTCCGTAAATTGCGTTGCGAAGCCTGTATGACCCTCTCGGTGCCCGGATAAACCGCTCTGGGCATCGCGTCCTGTGGTGATCGCACACCGCGATCCAAAAACAGGAAAAACCAGACCCTATTTCCACCGGAACTGAGTACATCCCGCTAAACGGGACGACTTGGTCGCGTGCGGTCTTCACAGATACATGCGCGTCGTCGATACGGACGTGTGAGATTTCGCGGAAGCTGATTCGGGTGTGCGTGCACACCGGAATCAACGCGTATCCGCGGACATCGCCCGTATCCGGCTTTTCGGCAATTCGCCCTAACTTCTTGTACACTCATCAGATCGAGACAAAACTTGCGCCATCGGACTCGTAGCAATACGCTGGTCCTGTGGGTCAAGTTTGGTTCGATTCTGAGAACGTTGACGAAATCGCATGTCGTGGGCCCCACAGGACCCGCTCGAATGGCGATTTTGTGATCGGCTCATCGGAATCCAAATCTGGAAGTTCCGTTGGGTTCGTATCAGCGTTCCTGACCTGTTGACACTAAGTTTGGTAAATTTGGAGACCGTTGACCCGGACACATTTTTTGGTGCAAAGCGGGCCCACCGGCGGACCCCGTTTTGATCCGAAACTGCCGTTTTTGTCCTTGTCTCCAAATTGGACCCAAGGACAGGCATTTTTAGCTATTTGACATCTTTTGAGCATGATGGTAATATCTATTTCAGCTTTTGGACTCATCTCTGGAATATTTTCCCGCGTACAATTAATTGGATCCAAACAACAGGCAAGTACATGCACTTAAAGTTAAATCTTTATATTGTGATAATTAATTCCCTGCTTTACTAGTACCCTTGATGATTACACCTAGTGTTAGGAATACCGGAATTCATGTCTTGAATATTTGGAGTTCATGTCTTATTTTTCATGTCGGGTGGGAGAATACTAGAAGGCATGTAGTTTACCCTTCCCCTTGTCATGTTTAATAGCTGTTGGTACGCGACTTTATCTCAGCCGAATCTCAATTTTCCTTGTTTAATAGCCGTTTATGACGGCCGAATTAGCCTTATAAACCCCTACATGCCAACTATGTATTCTAAAACAAACACAAGTTCACACAGATAGTTTCTGGTCTTGTTATAGTTCTTGCTGACTGTTGTAGTTTTATTTCCTGTCTCATTTATTTCTGTTTTCTCATATTCTTGTTTACAGCATTAACTCTGAGATATTGATGTTCTTTTATGCAGTTTCTTAACATGATACTCAATTTAATTGTCATAAATATTTAGTTTAATCTTGTTGTGCATTGTGTACTTTGCTCCTTTCCTGACTGGATCCGATGATTTAGGCGATGATGAGGACCTTGCCCCTATATATTATGGTCCTAATAAGGGTACAGATGATACTTATGAGGAGCCAGATCCCACCCAGGAGACCCCTGCTGCAGAGTAGATAGCAGTAGCTATTTTTATTTATTGCTCTTATCTTAGTAATCGGGTTTGTCCCCGATTTTATTCTGATTTTCTGTACTAAAACATTTGAATCTGTTGTCGCATTTACTTTATTTGAAATTTTAAGCATCTTATTCCCATTATTATCTTGCCTATTTTATTTTTGAATGAGCTAGATTAGTTAAATGTGGATTTGACCTAGACAGCGTACTACCGCCGACTCTGCGGCGTAGGCTGGACGTACCCACGCACTCGTGCCCGAATTTCCGGGTGCGGATCGTGACACATTTTTATGGTGGCCCATGCAGGGTCCTATCCTTAAATAGGGTAATACCCTAGGACAGGGTATGGAATAAGATTGAGGATTCTAGGAAAAGCTCATTCACAGTATAGGGTCCTTATTTCAATTCTTGATATCATTTTTGCTCAATTTTCCTATCGCCCTTGATTTCCAAGTAATCTATTCTAATCTTCCTATCCCTTAAATCTTTCAGAATGGTCCAGACAAGGAACACAGTAGGAGGCACATCAGAACCAGCTGAGCAGAATGTGCCCGAGACTCTTGCACTCCCGCCGCCTCCATCCGTTTCGGCAGTTACTCTGGATGGGGCACAACTACTTGGAGTGTTCCAGGGACTAGTAGAATCCAGAAAGAACAGACTGCACTCCTGCGGACCAGCCTCTCAGAAGCTCTTAAGTCCCAGGAGTCGCCACTCAAGAGGCCAGGGAGTGCCAAAGACTTCAAGAACCTTAGACCCCTGGAATTCTACGAAACTGAAGGCATTCTCTATGCCGATGAGTGGATAGAGAATATCGAGAGACTCCTGAAGACTGCTCGGGTTTCTGATGATCTCAAAGTGGAATCCGCAAGCCTGCAACTGTTCGACATAGCTCGGACCTGGTTCAGAGATGAACCCCAACTCTCTGCTCTTGACCTCACCTGGGAGGACTTCAAGAGGCTATTCAAGGAAAAATTCTACCCCGAAGTGGCTCGGGAAGCTCTCGAAAGCCAATTCGAGAGACTGGAACAAGGTAACCTGTCTGTTGATGAGTATACTGCTGAATTTAGCAGGTTAAGCCACTTTGCGGAGTACATGGTTCGTACCCCGGAGGACAGAGCCCGTAGATTCAAGAAGGGGCTGTCTCCGGATATTCGCCTTGCTGTCACCACCAGCCGAGCTCGCACCTATGAGGAAATCCTGAGCGTGGCACAAGGCGTTGAGAGAGACATGGGACATAAACTAAAGCGAGAGAGAGATACCGAAAATGCGGGACCCAACAAACGTCCATTTCAACAACAACAACAGCAGAGGGCCCCGCAGCAAACTCAGCGTCCTCTCCCTCGAGCTCCAGCACCCCAACACCAGGCTCAAGGATAAAACCAACAAGCTATTGCTTGTAATTTTTGCCAAAAATCAGGTCACACTTGGCAAGTCTGCAGGAAGAGGCTAGGTGCCTGCCTCTACTGCGGCTCAGCAGCGCATCAAATGAGGGACTGTCCTGCTGCTCAAGGACGCACCGCTGCACCAAAGGCTCCAGCCTAGGCCAGGGCCCCAGCAACACAGCAGAGGGGACCCCCGCTTCCAACACAACAACAACGCTTTGCTCAGCACCAACAACAGCAACAGAGGGGTACACCGCAGCAAGGCCGTGCTTATGCAATAACTCTGGAAGAAGCTGAAGCCACAGCAGACGTGATCACAGGTTCTGTGCTTATAAATTCAATACCAGCTATTACTTTATTTGATTTTGGAGCTTCACATTCATTCATGTCAGTAGATTTCCTTATGAAGCATAGCTTAATCACTAAACCCCTTAGGAATTGTTATAAGATCATTACCGGTGGAGGAATTATCCCGGTTAGTGATGCCTGTAACAATTGTCCTATTACATTGTGTGGAAGAGAACTGTATGCTAGGCTACTCGTAATGCCAGTTCCCAGTTTTGATATTATACTGGGTATGGATTGGTTGAGTCAACATCATGCCACTATAGACTGCCACAGAGGTAGTGTAATCTTCAGGCCCCCTGACAAGCCAGAATTTGAATTCGCTAGAGGTTCTAGAGAAATGGGTAATAACAAAATTTGTGGAGCCCTAGTAACAGAAGAATTGCCACTACCTATCATCTCTGAATACCTTGATGTCTTCCCTGAGGATCTCCCAGGCTTACCCCCAGACCGAGAAGTTGAATTCTCTATTGCTTAGTGCCGGGAGCAGCACCAGTATCTCAAAATCCCCATAGAATCAACAAGAAGGAGATAATAGAACTAAATGAGCAAATCAAAGAGCTAGAAGACAAATTCACGCCCCAGTCCCAAAATGTCAGGAACTAGGCCACGTGTCACTGGCCAGCTGACACGTCACTAAGGGCTTAATCCACTTTGATGGACCCAAAGGGACGTGCTACGCTGTCCTAAAATACTACAAGTATAGAACAGGTAAAGCTATCTCATCCACAACAAAATGTCAGAAAACAAATGCTGAAATATATATATATATAACTGAGTCTGATACAGTACACAACTGGTGAGATTATAAGCCTACTACAAAAACTGATAATAGCGCAGAAAAATCAAATAGACTAAGCAGTGTCTATCTGATCAAAACATCTCCATCTCTAGGTAGCAGCATCTAGGGTCAAGCCTACTCTGAGGGTGTCTCCTCGAGCTCCTCCTCGGTAGCACATCTGGCCTCCTGATCAGGCCCGTACACTGTGGGGTAGAAAGTCTCATCTAGATCTGACAAGGAACCAGGTCCTCAGTGGGACGTAACAAGATACAGAAAAATGACATGCCATGTAATGTAAAAATACTGAATAAAGAAATAAAATAAATACAGGGTGCTAACCATACTAAGTGAAAATGCAAGTAAAGATCCAGTAGTACGCATGGGAATGTGTGGCTAGACATACGCTGACGTAATTCACCAATCGTGGCGACTGGCTAGTATAGGTGTCGTATGCCCCCGACTCAGGGAACTCTGCAATCGACCATCATTGGTACGAAGGTATAAAACATTATTGGATGGGGTGTCCCATACGTTAACTAGTTATCTTTCCCATCCCAATGAATCTAAATGTCAAATCGTACATTTCCTAAGTTATTCTAATCCGTGATGCGGGTCACACGTACTGGTAGCTAACCAAATACGCAGCTCACATCCATATATGTAAATGCAACCATGTTGCGTGTTTCCGTGATAGGGTTTAGGAGAATATATTAGGATATTCTCTCAGCTGTTGGTGAGTCTGTAATATCATGTCAACATAACAGTTGACTGTACCCAAGGCAGTCTCAGGTGGTCATGGTATATGAATTTCAGAAACAAGAAGCATATAACAATATTTGAGAATTTAAACATTTAACTTGGCAAGGTATACTTGCCTACTCCCTGATAGTGTTGAAACCCTGATTTTACAGTCAGTTGTGAAGGTGCTGGTGACAGGGGGTCACTAGCTGTGCTGAAGTTGGTTTCTGTTAAAACAGATAGGTTTCGTGAATATCGTAGTTTGTAATATAAAGCATATATAGTATAGATATAGTATGTATATATATAGATATATATATATATCAGTATGTATAATATATAAAGAATAGTAAAGAAATGCAGGTATTAGTGGCAGGGTATATCCACTGCTGTTATACAATATATTATAATATAGTATTTATCAGGGTTTATCCTCTGATATAATAATATAGATAGATTAAAATGACAGGACAGAATATTAAATACATATATATTCAGGGTCTATATGTGACCACTGTTAATAATTATATAATTATAGATAGGCTGTAATATCCAGCATATAATATTATGTAATAAATGACATTGCAGTAATTGAAATATAATATAAATAATTAAGCTGTATTATCCAGCTGATATTTAATATATATACATATAGATAATATATATATATATAGATATATATATATATAATATAGGTGCAGGAAATTAAATGCAGAAAAGAAATAAATGGAAAAAATGCATAGAATAATATATATGTTATATACCAATTATATAAATATATGTATACACATATATTTATATATTTTAACAGAATTAAATATATACATAATAGTAATTATGATATAATATATTCATATATACATATACACATATATTCATATATACATATATAATTATATATGTATAGTATATAATATAAGTATATAAAGTATAGTATATATTATAATATATACTGTATAATAATAGTATATATATTATAATATAATATATATATAGATATATATATATAAATATACATAGTAATATACATATATATATATACATATATATACATATATATACATGTATTATATACATATATTTATGTATTAGAGCGTATTTACGTATTTTAGTATAGTATAGGTATATATACCTTTACAGATGGCAAGGGGGGTCCCACGCGGTGTCGCCGGCGGGAGGACGGCGGCGGAGCTGGCCGGAGGCGGCCGGAGGAGCAGCAGCAGTAGCAGTGTACACTGGCAGCAGCAGCAGCAGTTGCAGCTTGCGGGGGCGCTGGCCGGCGGAGGAGCGGCGGAGGTGGCCGGTCAGGCGGAGGGTTCGGTAGAGGGGAGGACGGCGGTGAGGTTGGCGGTGGTGGCGGGGGTCTACGGCGGTGGTGGTGGCGGCTAGAGGCGTCGGGGAGAGAAGTGGCAGGTTAGGGTTGGGGGTGGTCGAGGGTGTTGCGGGGGCTAGGGCGGCCGGAGGCGGTGTCGTGGGGAGGTGGGGGTTGGTGGTCCGGTGGAGGGGACGACGGCGAGGCGGTTGGGTAGGTTGGCGGTGGTCGGCGACGGCCAGAGGCGGCGGGGGAGGTGAATGGGAGTGGTGGTGCTGCTGTGGACAGTGAGAAGAGGGGGAGGGTGCGGGGGCTGTAGCCGGCGGAGCAGGGCGGCGCCGGCGGTGGTGCTTGGCCGGAGGGGAGAGGGGAGGGTGGCGAAGGGTTGGGCCGAGTTTGGCCGGAGGCGGTGGTCGGAGGTGGCCGGAGGGAAGGGTTGTAGGAATTTTGAATAGAAGGGTTAGGGTTTATATAGGATTAGGGGTAATGGCAAAGTTGTAAATATTTTGAAGTGTGAGGGTATTTGGGTAATTTTGTATTTTGGAGATATTTTCCAGCAGAAATTTCTGGATTTTATGGTGGGTCCTACCCACCTATGGTCTAGCCAATAGGATTTGGCCACCTAGCATGCAATTTTGCATATAAACCCCTAACTTTTCAATAATTGCATAAATGCATAAAATTGTATTTTGCGTAATTTCGCAATTTACCTGATTTTAAATACTGATTTTCCGAAATTCTAAATTGTACAAAAATGAGGGAATTAGCTGGGGAAAAATGTTTTGGACAGTGTGGGGTGATTCTGGGCAGGTGCAGGGTCTGATATTGCAGGTGATACAGTCATCGTATTTATTATTTAATAAATACTGCGCACGGTGTTCACTAATTATTTAGAGGCTATTAGAGTCATAATTTCTCTACGGTGTCAAAACGATAATTGAAGTATAATTATAGTAGAATATTATCGTATTTTTGGTTGGGCAATCAGGTGCCTACTGGTCCTCAAATCTCTAAGGGTACAGAGATGGGTAAAGAGCAGAAAATTAAATAGGAAATAAATACATACGTTTGTAACGATATTTGTGCGATTAAAACGAAGCATCAAATGAGATTTCTGGAAGTTGCACAGAATACAAAAAATGTAGTCTGACTAGTCTAGAGCAGGAATGTGAAATTTGTTTAGGGTTAACAGCTAGTGTGATGCCCTAGTTAATTGTGTAATGAACAGGTGCACAATCAATATAATAATAAATAAAATTTTAAAAAGTTGCACTAATTCTAATTAGTCAAAATTAATCCTAAATTACTGAAATTTGGTCGAGGGAGTTTACAATCTACCCTCCTTAGAATATTTCGTCCTCAAAATAAAAACAACCATATAATGAGAATGAAAAAGGACATATGATGATTAAGAAAGATTGAATTTGAAATATTGGACATACCCTGGTTTGAAAATAGGTGGGGATAACGCTGACGAATATCCTCTTCTCGTTCCCAGGTGGATTCACCTGGTGCATGATGTCTCCATGCAACACGAACGAGAGGAATAGTCTGGCCTCGCAACACTTTCTCGCTACGGTCCAGAATCTCTACAGGCTCCTCCTGATAAGATAAGCTTGGCCCGATGGTGATCTCTGAGTAGTCTAGCACATGACTCGGGTCTGGAATGTACCTCCTCAGCTGAGATACGTGGAAGACGTCATGTACTCCCTCCAAAGTCTGAGGTAGAGCTAGTCTGTAAGCAACTTCTCCGACGCGATCTAGCACATCGAAGGGTCCAATGTACCTTGGACTTAGCTTCCCTCTTCCTCCAAATCTGATAGTTCCTCTAGTAGGTGAGATCTTTAAGAACACATGCTCCCCTACTTGGAACTCTAGAGGTCGTCGGTGAATGTTGGCCCAGTGCTTCTGCCTGTCTTGTGCAGCTCGAAGGTGTCCCTGGATCTTCTTTACTTTCTCCACCGTACGAATAATCAGTTCTGGTCCCAAGATCTGTCTCTCGCCAACATCGCTCCAGCATACTGGGGAACGGCATTTCCTTCCATACAAAGCTTCAAAGGGAGCCATTTGAATGCTCGCTTGATAGCTGTTGTTGTAGGAAAATTTCACCAGGTGTAGATGATCTTCCCATGATCCGCTGAAATCAAGCATGCAGGCTCTCAGCATATCTTCAAGTGTCTGGATGGTGCGTTCTGATTGGCCATCTGTTTGTGGGTGATACGAGGTGCTGAACTTGAGGCGGGTACCAAGACTTTCTTGCATACTTCGCCAAAAGTAAGATGTAAATCTCGTATCTCTGTCAGATACTATGCTGACTGGCACTCCATGCAGACGCACTATCTCCTTCATGTACATGTCCGCCAAGACTTCTGTGGATTGCCCGACTCTAAAAGGTAGAAAATGAGCAGCCTTAGTGAGTCTGTCTACAATTACCCAGACAGCATTACGACCACTAGGACTTCTTGGGAAGCCCGTAACAAAGTCCATCGTAATGTGTTCCCATTTCCACTCGGGTATTGGGAGGGGTTGAAGTAGACCGGCAGATCTCTGATGCTCAGCCTTGACTTGCTGACACACCAGACATTTGGCCACAAAGCGTGCTATCTCCCGCTTCATTCCATGCCACCAGTAATATTGCCGCAGATCTCTGTACATCTTTGTGCCTCCTGGATGTATAGAGTATACTGAGCTATGAGCTTCTGACATTAGCTCATTACGAAGTTCTCCATTTGGAACATAAAGACGATTTCCACATCTTAGAGTCCCATCTTCGTGTATGCGACAACCGGTCTGGAGTCCAGCTTCTGTTCTCTGTCGAAGCCTCTGAAATCTTGCATCTGCTGGTAGAGCAGCTTTGATTCTTTCTACCAAGGTTGATTGCAGCTGGTAGTTTGATAATTGACCATCAATTCCTGGCACAATGATCTCTATTCCCAACTTTGCTAGATCTCTCAGCAGATCTGGTTGGGTGATCATAAAGAATGCCGAGGGTTTTCTGCTTAGAGCATCTGCCACCATATTAGCTTTCCCTGGATGGTACTGTAGATCAATTTCGAAATCCGCCATCACTTCGAGCCATCGTCTTTGTCTCAGATTTAGGTCCTTCTGGGTGTAGACGTACTTCAAACTTTTATGATCGGTGAATATCTCCACTCTTTCGCCATATAGATAGTGTCTCCATAGCTTCAGGGCGAAGATGACTGCGGCAAGCTCCAGATCGTGAGTGGGGTAATTCTTCTCATGAGTCCTCAACTGTCTTGAGGCATAAGCTACAACTTTCCCATGTTGCATTAAGACACAACCAAATCCTTTTCCGGATGCATCGCTATATATGACGAAACCTCCGGATCCAGATGGTATAGTCAAAATGGGAGCTGTAGTCAGACGCTTCTTCAAGTCATCAAAAGCTGTCTGGCAATCTTCAGTCCATATGAACTCCTGCTCCTTGCGAGTAAGACGGGTAATCGGCTCCGCGATTCTTGCAAAGTTTTCTACGAACCTCCGGTAATATCCGGCAAGTCCTAGAAAGCTTCTCACCTCTGAGACGTTGGTCGGGGTTGGCCACGTCTCAACAGATGAGATCTTTGCTGGGTCTACCGAGATGCCTTCTCCTGTGATAACGTGTCCAAGAAATGCGACACGGTCCAGGAAGAATTCACACTTGCTCATCTTAGCATAAAGGCTCTCCCGTCTCAGCGTCTCTAATACCAACCTTAAGTGCTCTTCATGCTCCTCGTGGCTTTTTGAATACACCAGAATGTCGTCGATGAAGACTACCACGAACTGGTCCAGATATTGGTGGAAGACTCGGTTCATCAGGTTCATGAATACAGCAGGTGCATTAGTCAATCCAAACGGCATCACCAGAAATTCGTAATGACCATAACGAGTTATGAATGCTGTCTTTGGAATGTCTTCTCTTCGTACCTTGACTTGATGGTAGCCTGATCTCAAGTCTATCTTCGAGAATACTACGGCTCCTGTTAGTTGATCGAACAGGTCGTCAATTCTCGGCAAGGGGTACTTGTTTTTTATTGTCAGCGCGTTGAGGGCTCTGTAATCAATGCACATGCGATATGTTCCGTCCTTCTTTGGTACAAACAACACTGGTGCTCCCCAGGGTGATGCACTAGGACGAACAAATCCCTTGATCTGTAGTTCCTCCAGTTGAAGCTTCAGCTCGTCAAGCTCCTTCTTCGCCAGTCGGTATACATTGGAGGATACTGGTGCAGCTCCGGGTATCAGCTCAATAATGAACTCCACTTCTCTGTCAGGCGGTAGGCCTGGCAATTCTTCTGGAAATACGTCCTCGAACTCTGCTACAATTGAGGGAAGTGCTGTCTCCATCGCCATGTAAGCTCTAGGAGTCTGACCTACTCCTTGCTCGATGGTTCCACGGACATATTCGAACTCTGGGTGATCTGGGGGTCTAAAGATAACACTACCCTTTCGGCAGTCTAGGACAGCATTATTCTGGCTTAGCCAGTCCATGCCTAAGACAACATCGAAATTTGGCATTGGAAGTACCAAAAATCGCGCTCTTAGTCCTCTACTACAAACAACTACAGGGCAGGTTTTGATAATGTTGGTAACTGGAACAATACCTCCTCCAGTAAGTATTTTCCAACACTTGGGTAGCGGGGAAGTAGATAGCTTGGGCATGGCTACGAATCTACTGGATATGAAAGACAAAGTAGCCCCAGAATCGAATAATACAGTTGCAGGTAATGATGCAACTAAAATGGTACCTGTTATAGTTTCCCCTTCAGGTTCTTCTGCAACGGCAGCTAACGCAAAGGCTTGTCCCTGCCTTTGTCCACCGGTTTGTTGTCTGGCCTTGAACTGGGTCTCCTGAGTAGGCAGAGGTGCTCCTCTCTGATATCCTCCTGATGTGGGGGGAAGCATCTTCTGAGCTTGTGCTCCTGGCTTCTGCCCTTGCTGAGGTGCTGCATCTCTACGTTGTGGGCAGTCTTTGGCCATATGATTTCTAGCTCCACATAGCAGGCATAATCCCAGCTTCTTTCTACAGTCATTGGCAAAATGCCCCTTCTTGCCACAAAAGTGACAAATCGGAAGCTCCCTCTTCTGGTAAGGCCCCGTCGTCTGTTGCGTCTGATATTGGGGACGACGTATAGGTCCTCCTGCTCCGTGCTGATTCTTGGCCGGGAAGGTTGGATTTGAGCGTCTGGCTCCTCGGCCAATGGCTTCTTGCTCCCTGGCTTCGGTAAGAACCTCGTTGTAGGAGATTCTTGACTGTGTTGTTGTGTGCCTCTGAAGCTCGTGGTTAAGGCCATGGTGGAATCTTTTAGCCTTCTTCAGCTCGTTCGGGATCAGATCAGCACCGAAATGACTTAGTCTGCTAAACTCCGCGTCGTAGGCATCTACCGTCATGTTTCCTTGCTCCAGGTGCAGGAACTGGGAGTATTGGGCATTCTGGACTGTCGCTGGAAAGTACTTGGCGTTGAAATGCTCCAGGAATTGTTGCCAAGTTTGGTCTTTGCCGACGCTGCGCTCTATGGATTCCCACCAGTGATGGGCGTTGCCAAGAAGTTGGCCCCTCACAGCGGTCATCCATAGGTCGGGAGTGAGTTGCGATCCTTCTAGCAGCATTTCGGTATTGGAGATCCAATCGGAGATCTCTTCAGGAGTCTCGTTGCCTTTGAAATCCCTCGGGCTCATTTGACGGAAGCCTCGAACTGTGCCCGATGGTAGGACAGGTACTGGTGTCGGAGTAGTAGTTCTCTCCAAAGCCGTCATCAACGTCTGTCGCAGAGCTTCAGTTTGCTGCCACTGAGACTGTCTCAGGGCCTCAGTTTGTGGCCACTGGTTCTGCAACATAGTCTGGAGAAACTGCAACATTTGAGGTTGACCCTCAAGTTGTGGCATCTGGATAGGCAAGGCTGGAGGTGGAGACAAAGGTGTCTCTGCATGTGGAGTTGGTGTCGTCTCCTGGCTAGAATTTTGGTGATTGGACGGAGTTCCTTGGGCACTTGGCGAAGGGTCTGTTGCTTGGTCAGCCCCATTATTCGCAAGTTCCCGGGTATGTCCATATTTCTGAGGAAAATAGGATAATTAGAAAACACAAAAGAGATAAATAATGATAATCAAGCAAGATGCAATAATAGAATTTGTAAGGATGGTGTCAGTGTGGATGAGACCTATTATTTCTATCCTATTGCAGGCTTTGCTGGGCATGTCATCATACCTACTAGCAAATAAAACTGGACCTGCATGGGCCACCACTAAAACCATGTCACGCCCCAGTCCCAAAATGTCAGGAACTAGGCCACGTGTCACTGGCCAGCTGACACGTCACTAAGGGCTTAATCCACTTTGATGGACCCAAAGGGACGTGCTACGCTGTCCTAAAATACTACAAGTATAGAACAGGTAAAGCTATCTCATCCACAACAAAATGTCAGAAAACAAATGCTGAAATATATATATATAACTGAGTCTGATACAGTACACAACTGGTGAGATTACAAGCCTACTACAAAAACTGATAATAGCGCAGAAAAATCAAATAGACTAAGCAGTGTCTATCTGATCAAAACATCTCCATCTCTAGGTAGCAGCATCTAGGGTCAAGCCTACTCTGAGGGTGTCTCCTCGAGCTCCTCCTCGGTAGCACATCTGGCCTCCTGATCAGTCCCGTACACTGTGGGGTAGAAAGTCTCATCTAGATCTGGCAAGGAACCAGGTCCTCAGTGGGACGTAACAAGATACAGAAAAATGACATGCCATGTAATGTAAAAATACTGAATAAAGAAATAAAATAAATACAGGGTGCTAACCATACTAAGTGAAAATGCAAGTAAAGATCCAGTAGTACGCATGGGAATGTGTGGCTAGACATACGCTGACGTAATTCACCAATCGTGGCGACTGGCTAGTATAGGTGTCGTATGCCCCCGACTCAGGGAACTCTGCAATCGACCATCATTGGTACGAAGGTATAAAACATTATTGGAGGGGGTGTCCCATACGTCAACTAGTTATCTTTCCCATCCCAATGAATCTAAATGTCAAATCGTACATTTCCTAAGTTATTCTAATCCATGATGCGGGTCACACGTACTGGTAGCTAACCAAATACGCAGCTCACATCCATATATGTAAATGCAACCATGTTGCGTGTTTCCGTGATAGGGTTTAGGAGAATATATTAGGATATTCTCTCAGCTGTTGGTGAGTCTGTAATATCATGTCAACATAACAGTTGACTGTACCCAAGGCAGTCTCAGGTGGTCATGGTATATGAATTTCAGAAACAAGAAGCATATAACAATATTTGAGAATTTAAACATTTAACTTGGCAAGGTATACTTGCCTACTCCCTGATAGTGTTGAAACCCTGATTTTACAGTCAGTTGTGAAGGTGCTGGTGACAGGGGGTCACTAGCTGTGCTGAAGTTGGTTTCTGTTAAAACAGATAGGTTTCGTGAATATCGTAGTTTGTAATATAAAGCATATATAGTATAGATATAGTATGTATATATATAGATATATATATATATCAGTATGTATAATATATAAAGAATAGTAAAGAAATGCAGGTATTAGTGGCAGGGTATATCCACTGCTGTTATACAATATATTATAATATAGTATTTATCAGGGTTTATCCTCTGATATAATAATATAGATAGATTAAAATGACAGGACAGAATATTAAATACATATATATTCAGGGTCTATATGTGACCACTGTTAATAATTATATAATTATAGATAGGCTGTAATATCCAGCATATAATATTATGTAATAAATGACATTGCAGTAATTGAAATATAATATAAATAATTAAGCTGTATTATCCAGCTGATATTTAATATATATACATATAGATAATATATATATATATAGATATATATATATATAATATAGGTGCAGGAAATTAAATGCAGAAAAGAAATAAATGGAAAAAATGCATAGAATAATATATATGTTATATACCAATTATATAAATATATGTATACACATATATTTATATATTTTAACAGAATTAAATATATACATAATAGTAATTATGATATAATATATTCATATATACATATACACATATATTCATATATACATATATAATTATATATGTATAGTATATAATATAAGTATATAAAGTATAGTATATATTATAATATATACTGTATAATAATAGTATATATATTATAATATAATATATATATAGATATATATATATAAATATACATAGTAATATACATATATATATATACATATATATACATATATATACATGTATTATATACATATATTTATGTATTAGAGCGTATTTACGTATTTTAGTATAGTATAGGTATATATACCTTTACAGATGGCAAGGGGGGTCCCACGCGGTGTCGCCGGCGGGAGGACGGCGGCGGAGCTGGCCGGAGGCGGCCGGAGGAGCAGCAGCAGTAGCAGTGTACACTGGCAGCAGCAGCAGCAGTTGCAGCTTGCGGGGGCGCTGGCCGGCGGAGGAGCGGCGGAGGTGGCCGGTCAGGCGGAGGGTTCGGTAGAGGGGAGGACGGCGGTGAGGTTGGCGGTGGTGGCGGGGGTCTACGGCGGTGGTGGTGGCGGCTAGAGGCGTCGGGGAGAGAAGTGGCAGGTTAGGGTTGGGGGTGGCCGAGGGTGTTGCGGGGGCTAGGGCGGCCGGAGGCGGTGTCGTGGGGAGGTGGGGGTTGGTGGTCCGGTGGAGGGGACGACGGCGAGGCGGTTGGGTAGGTTGGCGGTGGTCGGCGACGGCCGGAGGCGGCGGGGGAGGTGAATGGGAGTGGTGGTGCTGCTGTGGACAGTGAGAAGAGGGGGAGGGTGCGGGGGCTGTAGCCGGCGGAGCAGGGCGGCGCCGGCGGTGGTGCTTGGCCGGAGGGGAGAGGGGAGGGTGGCGAAGGGTTGGGCCGAATTTGGCCGGAGGCGGTGGTCGGAGGTGGCCGGGGGGAAGGGTTGTAGGAATTTTGAATAGAAGGGTTAGGGTTTATATAGGATTAGGGGTAATGGCAAAGTTGTAAATATTTTGAAGTGTGAGGGTATTTGGGTAATTTTGTATTTTGGAGATATTTTCCAGCAGAAATTTCTGGATTTTATGATGGGTCCTACCCACCTATGGTCTAGCCAATAGAATTTGGCCACCTAGCATGCAATTTTGCATATAAACCCCTAACTTTTCAATAATTGCATAAATGCATAAAATTGTATTTTGCGTAATTTCGTAATTTACCTGATTTTAAATACTGATTTTCCGAAATTCTAAATTGTACAAAAATGAGGGAATTAGCTGGGGAAAAATGTTTTGGACAGTGTGGGGTGATTCTGGGCAGGTGCAGGGTCTGATATTGCAGGTGATACAGTCATCGTATTTATTATTTAATAAATACTGCGCACGGTGTTCATTAATTATTTAGAGGCTATTAGAGTCATAATTTCTCTACGGTGTCAAAACGATAATTGAAGTATAATTATAGTAGAATATTATCGTATTTTTGGTTGGGCAATCAGGTGCCTACTGGTCCTCAAATATCTAAGGGTACAGAGATGGGTAAAGAGCAGAAAATTAAATAGGAAATAAATACATACGTTTTTAACGATATTTGTGCGACTAAAACGAAGCATCAAACGAGGTTTCTGGAAGTTGCACAGAATACAGAAAAAGTAGTCTGACTAGTCTAGAGCAGGAATGTGAAATTTGTTTAGGGTTAACAGCTAGTGTGATGCCCTAGTCAATTGTGTAATGAACAGGTGCACAATCAATATAATAATAAATAAAATTTTAAAAAGTTGCACTAATTCTAATTAGTCAAAATTAATCCTAAATTACTGAAATTTGGTCGAGGGAGTTTACATGTTTCATTAGGTCTAGTGTCTCACCCTGGGGAGCTCCAGTATTATTTGTGCCCAAGAAGGACGGAACATCCCGAATGTGTATTGACTATAGGGCCTTGAATGCCTTAACAATTAAGAATAAGTATCCCCTACCCAGGATAGATGACTTATTTGATCAGTTAAGTGGAGCTCGGGTATTTTCAAAGATTAATTTGAGGTCTGGTTACCACCAAGTAAGGGTGAGAAAGGAAGACATCCCTAAAATTGCTTTCAATACCCGGAACGGACACTACGAATTCTTAGTAATGCCGTTCGGGTTGATGAATGCACCAGCAGTTTTTTTGAACTTGATGAACAGAGTCTTTCAGAAATATCTAGACAAATTTGTAGTGGTCTTTATTGATAATATTTTAATCTACTCCAAGACCCCCGAAGAACATGAAGAACATTTGAGGTTAGCATTGGAGACTTTGAGGAAGGAAAAACTTTATGGAAAATTATCTAAATGTGTATTTTTCCTAGACAAAGTAGAATTCTTGGGACATGTTGTGACTAGAGATGGAATAGCAGTAGATCCTAAGAAGATAGCGGCAGTAGAATCATGGCCCACTCCAGACTCTGTAGCAGAGATTAGAAGCTTCCTGGGACTAGCTGGCTACTATCGGAAGTTTGTGAAGGACTTTGCTAGAATTGCTGAACCCATGACAAAATTAACATGGAAGGATGAAGAGTTCACCTGGACTGATGAATGTCAGCATGCTTTTGAGGAATTGAAGAAAAGGCTGACTACTGCCCCTATTCTGACCTTACCTTCTGGAACCGGAGGTTTCGCTATTTATAGTGATGCTTCTGGAAAAGGTCTAGGTTGTGTATTGGAGCAGAACAAGAAAGTAATAGCATATGCCTCTAGACAGCTTCGACCCCATGAAAAGAACTATCCAACTCATGATTTAGAATTGGCAGCTGTCATTTTTGCTCTTAAACTATGGAAGCATTATCTTTATGGAGAAAAGGTGGAAATATTTACGGACCATAAAAGTCTAAAATATATCTTCACCCAGAAAGAGCTGAACATGAGGCAAAGAAGGTGGCTGGAACTAATGAAAGATTTTGATATCACCCTTCAATATCACCCTGGGAAGGCCAATGTAGCTGCTGATGCTCTAAGCAGATATCCTATGGCGATGTACTTGACTATGGACCGACACTTGCTCGAGGACCTGGAAAGTTTAGGTATTGAGGTAATTATCCCAGGAAAAGAAGGCCAAATGATGAACTTGCAGATTCAGTCTACTTTAATAGACAAGATCAAAGAGACTCAGTTTCAAGACGAAGGCCTGCGAAGCCTTCGAGGTCAGGTGCAAGCTGGATTAGTGGAAGATTTCAGAATTCATGAAGACGGATCACTGAGGCATGGCGATAGATTATGTGTACCTCAAGGAGACATAAGGGAAGAAATTATGCAAGAGGCGCACAGATCGCAATACTCTATACATCCAGGAGCCAACAAGATGTACAAGGACCTGAGGACGCATGTTTGGTGGCATGGCATGAAAAGAGAAGTAGCCAGGTTCGTATCTCGTTGTTTAGTGTGCCAACAAGTCAAGGCAGAAAGACAAAGACCTGGAGGATTTCTTCAACCACTACCCATTCCGGAGTGGAAGTGGAAACATATCACAATGGATTTTGTTTTCGGACTTCCAAGGACACCTAGTGGAAAGGATGCAATTTGGGTGATAGTAGATAGACTGACCAAGTCTGCACATTTTCTACCTTTCAAAGTGGGCCTATCTACAGAGAAGCTGGCAGATTTATATATCAGACATATTGTTAGGTTGCATGGAGTTCCAGTAAGTATTGTCTCCGACCGAGATTCAAGATTCACCTCTCACTTCTGGAAGAGCTTACAAGCCACTTTGGGGACTCAACTCAAATTCAGCACAGCTTATCATCCCCAAACCGATGGACAATCGGAACGTACAATCCAGACACTTGAAGATATGTTTCGTACATGTATTCTAGATTTTGGAGGATCCTGGAAAGACAATATACATCTTGTGGAGTTCTCTTATAATAACAGTTACCAAGCAAGTATTGAGATGACTCCATTTGAAGCTCTGTATGGACGAAGATGTCGTACCCCGCTATCATGGGACGATGTTGGAGAAAGAGCCCTACTGGGACCAGAGATGGTGATCGATTCAACTGAGAAGGTAAAATAAATAAGGGACAGACTTCGAGTGGCTCAAGACAGGCAACGACATTGGGCAAATAGCCACCGAAGGCCCTTAGAATTTGAGGTAATTAAATTTATAAATTCAAGTCAATTTAAATATTATGATTATGCAACTAAGACTTGATTATGACTCTATTTTAAGGTTGGAGAACTGGTATTCTTGAAGATTTCTCCGACACGTGGCACCATTAGGTTCGGAAGAAGTGGAAAACTCAGCCCAAGATTTATTGGACCTTTTTCTATTCAGGAGAAAATCGGAGAAGTGGCATACCGACTGGCATTGCCACCCTCTCTGGATGGAGTCCATAACGTTTTTCACGTGTCGCAGCTGAGAAAATATGTGTCAGATCCCAGCCATATTTTGGATCACTCAGAGCTCGAAGTAGGCCCAAGTTTGACTTACCAAGAGCAACCCGTGGAGATACTGGATCGATCGGAGAAAGTTCTACGGAACCAGGTTATTTCTCTTGTTCGCGTAGCTTGGAAGCACCATTCTTCCGGCGAATCCACCTGGGAGCGAGAAGACGAGATTAGATAGCGCTACCCTTATCTTTTTGAACCCTGAGGTATATTAATTCTCGGCCTTTCCTTTCGTGCCTTTGTTATTCTTAAATTTCGAGGACAAAATTTTTATAAGTTGGGTAGGTTGTAAACCCCCTGAATTTTCAAAATTATTAAAACTTGGATTTTTCCCAATTTTCTGGAATTTTCTGTAATTAAAATCAAGGTTCTTAATTATTAAATAATTTTTTTAATTATTCATAAATAATATTAAAATATCATGGAAATAACATTTTTTGGTGTAAAATGAAAAACTGGACTTAGGGTAAATTTTCTGGATTTTTTGGGCCTCAGACCTATTTTTAAATGCCTAAAAACTATTTTTACTAATTAACTAATTAATTAAACTGTTTATTAAAATATTATTATTATTATTATTATTATTATTATTATTATTATTATTAATATTTTATTTTTATTTTTTGGGCCGGCCCGGCCCAGTGGACAGGCCCAGCAGCCAGCCCCCAGCCCGCTTCCTTGCGGGTCGGGCGGGTTTGCGCGAAACCGTTAGCCGCCCGACCTGGAGACTCTTTCTCCCCCAGCCCCCCACGCTGCCCCGCGTCCGGCGCCGCCGCCCGCGCCCGCCGCGCCACGTCCCCGCTCCACCCGGCTCGCCTCCGCCTTCCCCGCCACGACGCCGCCATCCCCGGCCGACCCAGCACCCCCAGCCCTATAAAACCCTTCCCCTTCCCCTTTCCAGCCACCTGTCCACCCCTCTCCTCCGGCGCCGTCCTCCTCGAGACCCGGCCACCCCCGCCTGACCCTCGCCCCGCCTCGCCGTGCCCAGCCCCGCTTCCACCGTACCCCGCCGAGAGCCGCCAGCCCCTCCTCCTCTTTCCCTCTCCTCCTGCACCCGCCTCCGGCCTCCCCACGAACAGCAGCCGCCGTCCCCGGCGCTGCCCCGCTCCGCCGTGCCTCCGCCCGGCCGCGCCCTGTAGCGCCCCGTTCTCCCGATGCGGAGAGCGCGGCTAAGAAACACAAGACGGTATCGTTCGATCGGGATAGATTGAATTAAGAACTCGTCCTCGTTATGGATTTGTTTCTTCGGAATCGATTCCCATATTCAGTGGACTGCGCCCCAAGGATCGTCTTAGCGGCAGAGTCAGGAGGGACCTCTCCGCTGCTATCTTTTATTGCCTCGGTTTTCGATGTCGCTTGTTGCTTTCGTGCTTTGAGTTGGTTTTGGGATTTGCTTGTTTTCCTTGAACGGTTTCGATGGTTTTCATTGTTTTCGTTCATTGAACTGCACTTCAATTCCGAGATTGGATAGAGAGGAAGAAGTATTAATCGAGCTGTTCGTGTGCAGGTGAACGAGCAGTAGGCGGCTTACGAACGGAGTCGTGAAGCGCCTCTTTCCTTCTTCTTTCCAAAATCTAAGTGAGTGGCTACCAACCCGATTAGCTAGCTCTGCTTCCAGCCTCACTCCTTCGCCCCGATCAAACGATACCAAGTAATAATAAAAGAAACCAAGATAAAAGAGAATAGACTTGGTTATATGCTTGTCACGAACGAATACTTAAATTCATGCTTGTTCGCTTGGAAATAATCATAAACTGTTGCTTGTCTTATGCAAATACATATTTCATACTCGTGTTGCCTGAAGTGCATGAATGCTTAACAATTATGGATATGTCGTGTGCTCGTGTTGCCTCGAAGGCGTAACTGATTGTTTAAGTAACGTATTGTTCGATCATGGACAACTTGTGCACAAGGGTAAGTTCTGCGGACGGTCGCTGGGGCACTGGCACCGTTCCGGTCCGGGCGAAACTCGTGTGTAGTCATCGTGTGCTGGAGGGGATAGCTTGCAATGCATCGTGTGCTTGTCGTGTTCTGGTTGCATGCTATCCCTGTCCTTGACTATGTCCGTTATGGCACCACGCCAGTGATCATCGTGTATATTTAAACCTGTTGCATACTAACTTGTGTCTCCGTGGCAGGGAAGACATGGTAAGTATTGTGCAGGTAATTCGGACGGTCAGGTAAAATCCACCGAACGGTGGCACGTTCATTTCAGTAAATTCAATATGCTGCTTAACTGTAAATGAACTAAGGCAAGATAGAAACCCACAAATATGCATGCTTCTCTAAACAACATGTTGATTGGTAAAGTCAGGCTAGCTCGCCTTCACCAGCATGTTTCGATATGCTGACCCTCGTTGAAACAGGTTCTCCGCACCAAGGCGAACCGAGCGAGGAGCCGAAGTCGTCTTCCCGATCCAGTCCAGCTGTTGGCGCATCTTCACCGCGCCCCCGAAGTATTTTGGAGTCAGGAGCCTGCAACTCTTCATACACAAATGCAGCTCCGTGGCAAAGCGATCCTCCAGCCCGGAGGTCTTTATCGTTTTGAGTTTATAAAAGGATATAATGTACAGGACTGCTATCTCATTTTGAGTCAACCCTTTTGTAAGCCGTTCGGCATATTAGCTGACTCGTTCAGGAGTTTGTAATAGATGTTTATTATCAATAAAGAGAACTTTTCTATGTTTCAAATCTGTGTTTCAATTTATCTGCGTACTCTGAGTATGTGCTTGCTATGCAAATCATTAAAGCCTTGTGCGGGCGCAACTCCAGGCCCGCACGGCGGTCACGACTCGGGGGACGCCTCGGGGCGTGACACGCCCCAGCGCCCCCGACCGCCTCCGGCCAGCCAGCGCCGCCCCAGCCTCCGGCCGGCCCCGCCGCAGCTCCCAGACCTAACCCTAGCCCTAATTTTGGACTCGGACACGTCGAACCGTGTCGGACACAATTTGACCCTGATTTTTGGGTCTCCTTCAGGTGCGTGTAACTTTTTGTTCGTAGCTCTATTTTTGATTCCGTAAATTGCGTTGCGAAGCCTGTATGACCCTCTCGGTGCCCGGACAAACCGCTCGGGGCATCGCGTCCTGTGGTGATCGCACACCGCGATCCAAAAACAGGAAAAACCAGACCCTGTTTCACCCCGGAACTGAGTACGCCCCGCCAAACGGGACGACTTGGTCGCGTGCGGTCTTCACAGATACGTGCGCGTCGTCGATACGGACGTGTGAGATTTCGCGGAAGCTGATTCGGGTGTGCGTGCACACCGGAATCAACACGTATCCGCGGACATCGCCCTAACTTCTTGTACACTCGTCAGATCGAGACGAAACTTGCGCCATCGGACTCGTAGCAATACGCTGGTCCTGTGGGTCAAGTTTGGTTCGATTCTGAGAACGTTGACGAAATCGCGTGTCGTAGGCCCTATAGGACCCGCTCGACGGGCGATTTTGTGATCGGCTCATCGGAATCCAAATCTGGAAGTTCCGTTGGGTTCGTATTAGCGTTCCTGACCTGTTGACACTAAGTTTGGTAAATTTGGAGACCATTGACCCGGACACGTTTTTCGGTGCAAAGCGGGCCCACCGGCGGACTCCGTTTTGACCCGAAACTGCCGTTTTTGCCCTTGTCTCCAAATTGGACCCAAGGACAGGCGTTTCTAGTTATTTGACATCTTTTGGGCATGATGTTAATGTCTATTTCAGCTTTTGGACTCATCTCTGGAATATTTTCCCGCGTACAATTAATTGGATCCAAACAACAGGCAAGTACCTGCACTTCAAGTTAAATCTTTATATTGTGATAATTAATTCCCTGCTTTACTAGTACCCTTGATGATTACACCTAGTGTTAGGAATACTGGAATTCATGTCTTGAATATTTGGAGTTCATGTCTTGTTTTTTATGTCGGGTGGGAGAATACTAGAAGGCATGTAGTTTACCCTTCCCCTTGTCATGTTTAATAGCTGTTGGTACGCGACTGTACCTCAGCCGGATCTCGATTTTTCCTGTTTAATAGCCGTTTATGACAGCCAAATTAGCATTATAAACCCCTACATGCCAACTATGTATTCTAAAACAAACACAAGTTCACACAGATAGTTTCTGGTCTTGTTATAGTTCTTGCTGACTGTTGTAGTTTCATTTCTTGTCTCATTTATTTCTGTTTTCTCATATTCCTGTTTACAGCATTAACTCTGAGATATTGATGTTCTTTTATGCAGTTTCTCAACATGATACTCAATTTAATTGTCATAAATATTTAGTTTAATCTTGTTGTGCATTGTGTACTTTGCTCCTTTCCTGACTGGATCCGTTGATTTAGGCGATGATGAGGACCTTGCCCCTACATATTATGGTCCCTATGAGGGTACAGATAATACTTATGAGGAGCCAGATCCCACCCAGGATACCCCTGCTGCAGAGTAGATAGCAGTAGCTATTTTTATTTATTGCTCTTATCTTAGTAATCGGGTTTGTCCCCGATTTCATTCTGATTTTCTGTACTAAAATATTTGAATCTGTTGTCGCATTTACTTTATTTAAAATTTTAAGCATCTTATTTCCATTATTATCTTGCCTATTTTATTTGTGAATGAGCTAGATTAGTTAAATATGGATTTGACCTAGACAGCGTACTACCGCCGACTCTGCGGCGTAGGCTGAACGTACCCACGCACTCGTGCCCGAATTTTCGGGTGCGGGTCGTGATAATACTCTTGCTCTTGCTCTTTCTCTAGCCCACAAAGGTACTTACAGTTCATATATCATATCCCGTATATCCAAGCAGCGCCACTACACCTGCATACCTGAAATAATGCCCACAAACATGGGTCAGTACACAGCCGTATTGGTGAGCGGGGTAACCCACTCGTCTAAACCGACACTAATTAAAAAAGTGAATGCAACAGTTATATGATGATCTTTCTACTTGAATCCTAGATTTATTTTATGGCAGATGTATGACATGTTAAGAAAAACTGTAAAGCAGTTTAAGCATGCAAGCATTCAACTCAAGCAAATATATAAGCAGATATCCAACTCAAAGGGAAACTAGTATGCAAACCATCATACTCAAACCCAAGCAACGCGAACTATCGAACCAACAATCCAAGCCTCAATATCCATCCACAATCCAAACCTTATAATCTAATCTCAATGTGCCCACTCTTGCCGAGGCAAGGTGGCCGCTGCCTACACGAAAGCACAAACCAACCAAAGTAAAGAAAACCAACTCTTATCTATATGAAGTCACTGGCCAAACCATAAAGGACTGATCGGACTGATCAAATACAGTTTTACCCGATCCAGACCAGTAGCTAGCCCGCCTGGTCATATCGAACTGCCGGCACCGCGCCCAAGACACGTTACCATTGTCTCCTCCAAGGCCGAACGGTCCCGGTGCTCCGGAGCCTATCCCGTTCGAGGAGACGAAACCCCGTGCAATACAGGTTGTCCGTGACCGATGCAGACACCAAGTAGGTATGACGAGATGATCGAACATTCTCGCCCCACCAAACGATCCTAGACTCATCCAACCAACTATCCAACCAATAATCCATAACCATTCTCCAACATATAGCCCAAGGCACAAATCTCAAGTTATCCCCATAGGCACTATGCCGTTTCTCGATACAATGTTTCAATTGTTGCAACACCCCTCGCTCAGAACAATCCCGTGGCACAATGCCCCAACAGTGGCACAATGCCCTCACCGATGCAGTTGTTCAGTTTCGAACCACAACTAGCAACTTAGGAAGAAGTTAGAATATTAACTGTAGAGATTGTAGAGTCTTGTTTTTTTTTTGTGATTGTGAATTATTTGTAATTTCTCATATCATAATCTAGCGTACTTATATTTACTGTACTACCTTGACTTATATTGCTTTTATAGCCTAGTTTTGCAAGCTTATTCTTTATCAAGCTTGTTCATGACACATGTGTTATTGGGGCCTGATCCACCCCACTAATACAATTGTCTATTCAGAATCAGTGTATTACGGTCTGATCTGTAATCCCCTGATTTTTTTAAAAAATTTGGATTTTTCTGATCTTTCTGGAATTTTCTCGGATTTTTCTGTAATTTAAATCAGGTGTTTTAATTATTCAATGATTTTTAAATGATAATAAATATTGTTAAAATATTATGAAAATAATATTTTATGGTGTAAAATAAAAATCTGGACATAGGGTATTTTCCGGGAATTTATTGGACCCCGGATGAATTTTTAAATACCCTAAAAACTATTATTAATATTTAATTATTTAATTATAAACTAAATCCTAAATTCAAATAAACCGGGCCCAACCCACCTATCCAGCCGGCCCAAAACCCATTGGTCTTACCGGGTCGGGTCGGGTTCACCCGCCGCCCGACCCGCAACCCTGAGAACCGCTAACCCGCCTGAGACGAATCCTCTCCCCGACCCCTAATCTTCCCGCCGGCCGGCCGCTCGCCTACCAGCCGCTCCGGCTACCCGCAACGGCCGGCCGCTCGCGTCCCCGTCCCCTCCGCTCCGGTTTCCTCTCACCGGACGACCGCCTGTCTCCTCCTCCTCCCTATATAAGCCCCTCCGGCCACCCGATTTCCCCTCCTCCTTCTTCCCCGACTCCGCCAGTCTCCGGCGAGCCACCCTCCAACCACCGCAGCTCTGTCTCCGACCACTCCCCGGCCACCCTGTCTTCTCCCTCCGCCTGGTCTCCTCCCCGTCCTCCGTCGTCCACCGATTCGCAGCCGACCGCCCTCCCGCGCTGCCGCCTGCCGCTCTCCCCGCCGAGGAACGACGACTGCCCTAGCCAGCACTGCCCCAGCTCCGACGACGGCAGCCCGGCCCTCTCCTCCTCCTTCTTCTTCTTCTTCCTTCCCCGTTTGGTCCCCAGCCGTAGCAGCAGTTCCCCCGCCCGCTCCAGTCGTCGGCCTTCCTCCGGTGATCGCCGCCCGGCCGCCCAGGACCCCCTCGAGCTTCCACCGACCGCAGCCGACCAGAACCCCCACTCCCCGCGGCCTGACGCAGAAGCCCTAAGTCCCTGACGTGTCGGACACGGCCGGACACAGGGTTTTCAGACCGGACACAACCCTAGACACGAGGACACGAAGATTCGGGGTTTTTTTGGACCAGTTCAGGTACCCGTAAATTCCTGCTCGTAGCTCTGTTTCCAATTCCGTCTTTTGCGTTGCGAAGCCTGTACGACCCTCTCGGTGCCCGGACAAACCGCTCGGGGCATCGCGTCCTGTGGTGATCGCGCACCGCGATCCAAAAACAGGAAAACCTAAGTCCAGTTTTCCCCCGGAATCGAGTACGCCCCGCCAAACGGGACGACTTGGTCACGTGCGGTCTTCACCGATACGTCAGCGTCGTTGATACGGACGTGCGGGATTTCGCAGAAGCTGATTCGGATGTGCGTGCACACCGGAATCAGTGCGTATCCGCGGACAACGCCCCGTATCCGTACTTTCTGATTCTCGCTGTAACTTAGTGTGTACACGTCAGATCGAGACGAAACTTGCGCCATCGGACTCGTAGCGATACGTTGGTCCTGTGGGTCAAGTTTGGTTCGATTCTGAGAACGTTGACAAAATCACGTGTCGTGGGCCCCACAGGCTCCACTCGACGGGCGATTTTGAGAACGGCTCATCGGAATCCAATTCTGGAAGTTCCGTTGGGTTCGTATCATCGTTCCTGACCTGTTGACACTAAGTTGGACTGTTTTTGAGACCTTTGACCCTGACGTGTTTTTCGGTGCAAGACGGCCCACATCTGGACCCCGCCTTGACCCGAAAATGACGTTTTTGCCCTTGACTCCAAATTGGACTCAAGGACAGGCGTTCCTAGCTGATTGAAGTGTTCTGGATCTGATGGTGATGTTTGTTTCAGCAACCGGAGTACTGCCTGCAAATTCCTGCTAAAGTCAGAGCTATAATTGGAGACAGAACCCAGGCAAGTATACCTTGCCAAATCCTGCAGTTTTGATACTTGTCTCCTGGTTTTACTATTCATTATCGTGCAAGATACTTGTACAATATTTGCATGTTTTTCAGTGGTTACTTTCCTGTCATATATAGTTCTTGATGCTTGTTGCTGCTCTAGTCTTATTTCCTCGGTTTGCGTGCATGTACATTATTTGCTCTTTCCTTGGATCAATACTTGTTCCATAGACATATTGTGATGGTATATGTGTACTCTACATTCCTGGAGTTGACTTGATTGATTTCTTAGTTCCTGGATGATTATTATTGGACATTGACTACACTTGAGCAAATCTCGATTGTGAGTACCCATAGTACTGCAAAAGAGAATTGTTCATTTGACTACCTCCTTCGTGAGCTCCCGTTGGGCTGCGAAAGAGCCATACTATAGACTGTGAGTCCCCGTTGGACTGCTTTCTATAGGATCGTGATCTCCCATTGAGATGCGGTTACCCCGATTGCTTGTAGTCATGTCTGATAGCATCATTGGCATGCCACTGTTTTAGATATAGTATTATCTCTTGTCTTATTTGCTTGTGTTTATTTTCTTCTCTATCTTGCAAGTCATTTACTATATTTGGCTCGTATTCTTTTGTATCTTGCTATGTCCCCTGAGGACCTGGTTTTTGTTCTCCAGATTTAGCAGACAAGGAGTACTGCAGCTTACGGACCAACACCAGACGAGGGTGCGATAGCAGTTGATGGCCCTGCTTTTTAGTTGCTTTCTAGCTTATTTTCTTGTCTGTATTCTCTTGTTTATCGGTAGTGGATTTGTCTCCACCCGACTTAGTATTATTTCTTGCTGGATCTTTGACAGTAACTTTACTTTCAGCATTTAATTCATGTTTGATATTTTCATGTTGTTCTGTGGATGAGATTAGTAAACCCTGGACAATGTAATACAGCTTAAGTATGCCTGATGGATCCATTAAATTGGGTTTGTCCATCGGTGCGTGCTGCTGGCCATTATCACGTGCTCAGTCCCTCGATATTTTGGGACTGGGGCGTGACATGATCAACCTTAGTGCATTTTGATTCGCCCTTCGCATAACTACTTTACGTGGATTGAGATATATAGTGATTAGTAGACAAATGTACTTACCCTCTAGATATGTTTGAGCATATCGTATCAGCTACATAACTGTGCTAATACGAATATGTGAATAGAAATTACCAAAATAGGATTTCAATCCACAACTGCCTTGACAATTCTCATTTGAATTCTTTAAACGCCTTGAATCCCCATACTCATAATCTATTACCTTCCCCTGGAACTCTTGATTATTGTTTTCCGTCTTCCCTTATTTCGGAAAGGCGAAACCTCGTGCTTAGTATAAATACGAAAGTGTATTGTTTCTATAGCCATTTCTGTTTGTTTCTTGGGTAATTACCAAACCCTATTATTAGATTAGATTGCAGTTTAAAACTGTACTATCTTTAGAATGACCTTCTCTACCTACCTACTTTCCTGGTACGTGCATCACTATGGCAGCATGAAATTTTTGCCTCGTAACTTGGGTCAAGTTCAGAACCCAAGTATTACGATAAAAGGTGTACCATTTTGCTATCAGGAGTCTAAATGGTTTTTACCCGGATGAACAATTAATTGACTCCTGAAAGGATAGCAGCACCTATGAATAGGTTGACTTTTTAGGATTAAGAATTCCTATGGACCAACGAGTGTCAAGCCGCTTTCGAGGAGTTGAAGAAGCGACTGACGGCATACCAGTCAGCATTTTACCAGACAAGGATTCGCGTGACCAGAGTTGGTGGTCAACACCGTAGAGACAGTTAAGTAAATACAAGGACACTCGCGAGTAGTGCATGACAGACAGAAGCAATGGGCAGACCATCATCATCGTCCCTTGGAATTCAAATATCATGTCTTCTTGAAGATACCACCTACTAGAGGCACCATTCGATTCGGAGAACGCAGCAAGATTAAGGCCAAGGTATATTGGACCATTGACGTGCTAGAAAGAGTGGGAGTAGTGGCAAATCAACTTGCGCTACCACCTTCACTTGAAGGAGTACTTACTGTATTCCATGTGTCGCAACTCAGGCGTATGTGACAGACAGCAGTCAGGTTCTCAACCATTCGGAGATCACCATTAGGCCGAGCTTGTCGTATCAGGAGCAGCCCGTAGAAATTCTTGATCATCGAGAAATGGTATTGAGAAATCAGTCTATTTCCCTTGGTCCGCGTGACATAGAAGCACGGCGCGCCAGGAGAATCTACTTGGAGCGTGTGGACGACATGCGTAAACGTTTTCCGAACCTATTCGTAAACCAAGATATAAATTACTTTGTTAAATTATATCTATTGCCGTCTTTGACTTCTACCGTGGCTTAGTTTTAATTTCGAGGACGAAATTTTTATAAGTTGGGTAGATTGTAAACCCCCTCGACCAGATTTCAGTATTTTTAGGATTATTTTAACAATTTAGGATTTATTGCAATTTATTACTTTATTTTCCTACATATCCTGTTGACTTGTGCACCTGTCCATCTCCTAATTATTTGGAGCTTTACCTTAACCGTTATCCCCGGACAAAGTTCACATACCTCTCCTAGACATGACAGACTACTATCCTGCACTTTGTGCAACTCCCAGATACTTAGTTTTGAGCCTCGTATGAGACGCACGAATAGCGTTACAAACGTCCGTATTTAATTCCTATTTTAATTCCCAGACCTGTAACCATCCCTGTTCCAATAGAGATTTGAGGCCTAACATCCACCTGTTTTGCCCAAACAAAAATACGTTATTTTTCTACAATGAGTATACTACATTTAGTGTATTGACACCGTAGAAAAATTATGGTCCTAACTGCCTCTAAATAATTAGAGAACACCGTGCGCAGTATTTATTAATTAATTAAATACGATGGCCCGTATCACCCCAAAACCGGGACCAGTCCCTGCCCAGACTCACCCCCACCCCCTCGGGACCCTCACACAGCTTCTTCCTTCAATCCTGTGAATTTTAGTATTTTTCGGAATCGGGTGTTTTCCCAGACAAATTCGTAATTGTGCAATTTTCCAAACTTAGGACTTTACGCAATTTATGAAATTACAGGGACTTTCCTGCAAATTGCAGTGCGAGGTGTCACCCCCTCACTGGCCGGTAAACCTGCACCGTCCATTTAGAGACGGGACCCACCCGAAAATATCTCAGAAAATATCCCGAAAATATCCCAAAATATCTCCAAAAATATCTTGAGATATTTTACTTATTTAATTAATATATTTTTTATAAAAGAAAACCAAAAGAAAAATAAAAGAAAAATCAAAAGAAAAACCCATTCCCTGACCCGCAGCCGACCCCCCCGGCCGGCGGCGAGCTCCCTCGCCGGAGTCGCCCGCGCCTCCGCCCGCCGGAGCTCTCCTCCCCGCGGCGAGCTCCGCCCCCCTGGCTCCCTCTCTCCTCCGCCCTCTTCTCTTTCCCAGTCACCCCGAGCCCTTCCCCCCCCCCCCCGACCGCTGCGTCCCCCGTCGGCTGCTGGCCCGCCGGAGCTCCCCTCCGCGCGGCGAGCTTCCCCCTCCCCTCGCCGGCCTTCCCCCCCCCCGACTTCCCCAGCTCCTCCTCCACCATCTCCTCCTCCTCCTCCTCGCCACAGCCACCGTCCCCGAGCCCTCCGGCCGCCGTGCCAGCGCCGCCGCGCTTCTCCAGCCCGCCTCGGCCACCTCTGGCCCCCGGCCCGATCTCGCCGTCCTCCGGCGACGTCCCCAGCAACTCTAGGGTTGGATTTGACTCGGACACGGACACTTTGTGTCGTGTCGGACACGAGAAACGTCGTTTCTGGAGCCCTGTTCAGGTAACGATATCTCTCTCCTCGTAACCCTGTTTTCAAATCCGTCAGTTGCGTCGTGTAGACTATGTAACCACCTCGGTGCCCGTTCAACCCGCTCGGAGCATCGCGTCCTGTGGCGATCGCAAACTGCGATCCAAAAACAGGAAAAACAACGACCCAATTCACCCCGGAACTGGGTACGCCCCGCCAAACGGGACGACTTGGTCGCACGCGGTCTTTACCGAAACGTGCGCGACGTTGATACGGACGTGTAGGAATTCGGAGAAGTTGATTTCGATGTGCGTGCAAACCGGAATCAACGCGTATCCGCCGACAACGCCCCGTATCCGTCAGTTCTGGAATATGCTGCAACTTTGTGTACATACGTCGGATCGAGACGAAACTTGCACCATCGGACTCGTAGCGATACGCTGGTCCTGTGAGCCAAGTTTGGTTTGATTCTGAGAACGTTGACAAAATCCCGTATCGTGGGCTCCACCGACTTCACTTGACGGGTGATTTTGTGACCGACTCACCGGAATCCAATTCTGGAAGTTCCGTTGGGTTCGTATCATCGTTCCTGACTTGTTGACACTAAGTTTGGCGAATTTGGAGACCTTTGACCCTGGCACGTTTTCCGGTGCAAAGCGGCCCACATGTGGACCCCGCTTTGACCAAAAACTGTCATTTTTGCCCCTGTGTCCAAATTGGACGAAAGGACAGGCGTTTCTAGCTATTTGATATTTTCTGAGACTGTTAGTGATGTTTATTTCAGCATCCGGAGACTTTCCTCCTGAGGCCATAGTTTCTGACACCTGGTATTTGACATCTGGACATTATATTTTTGCAGCTCTTGCCAGGCAAGTATACCTTGCCTTGTTGTACTGTTTAAATTCAGTTATTGCTAGTTATATATTTATTTATTATATAAATGTGCGCGTTCGAGCAGACTCGGGTGTAGTCAACGAAGGCGTTGACGTTAGGACTTGTGTCTGACCTAGTGTCTAGTAGACCCACCTAAAGTTGTGAAGTTATTGATATAACTTCCCAGGCCTTGACACGTATCATTACACGTCACAGAGTGAGTACATGTAGGAACGCGTGCCTCATGCGCGACTGGCCATCAGTGTGAGCAACACGTGTAGCGGTATTTAGCTCAGTTGTTTATTGTATTGAGACTTGCATCATAATAGGAGGTGTCCACGTCGTTTTCACGATTTGTACATCTATATTGGGCGGGAAAGATACTAGTAGACGTATGGGATACCCCCCTCCTTGTATGTTTTATACCTTCGCACCATGCTCCTTGGAGATGGTCGATTGCAGAGTTCCCTTGAATGGGGGCATATGTGGCATATACTAGTCAGTCACTACGGATTGGTGAATTACGTCAGCATATGTCTAGCCACACATTCCCATGCGTACTACAAGGTCTTTAAATTGCATTCACTTAGATGGTTAGCACACCCCATTTATTTATTCAGTATTTATATTTTGGCATGTCATTTTTATGTATCTTGCTATGTCCCTCTGAGGACCTGGTCCCCTGCCAGGTGTATATGTTCTTGAGCATTCGTAGGAGAGCAGATCCAGGCATGTTACGTATATCCCGAGGAGGTCTTCTCTTTGAGCCTCGTGATTGTCAGACGTTGTTCTTATATGGTGTGTATCTGGTTCCTTTTTATATTCTATTTCGGCAGTAGATTTGTTTCTATCTGACTGTCATTCTTAGATATCTGTATTGAGATCTAGTTACATGGTTATTGGTTATTCATATGTTTATGTGATTTCTGTGGATGAGATTTAGATATTACCCTGTGACTTGTGATTAGTTTTACCACTTATGAATTACTGTTCATTATACAGCGTACGCTCGTATATATGGTTTCCATATATTGGAGTTGCCATATATACAGGCGGCTGGCATGCTTACGTGTCCTGGTCCTACATATTTTGGGACTGGGGCGTGACATTAGGCATGAAGGAGTAGAGAAGAAGGGACAGAGCCCACTCATCGAGTCTGAATCCGTTAAGCATCATGTCCTGCCGATACAGCCAATTACTTGAACCCGTGGTCCGATGCAAAGCACGATCTACTCAATTGGTATGACCGTACGAGCAGGCTGTGCTCTCCAAATTATTCGACCGATCGGACTAAGGAAGACGGCATTATCGCTCCAATCCCGCAATTTCAGTACTGCTCTGAACGAACACATAATTTCCATCGAACTCCGCTAGCAATCTGCACATGAAACCAGACTCAATCAATACTTCTTTCCAAATCCAACAAATCAAAAATGTAACCAGCTATTGCCTCATTCAATCCGACTCAGCGTAATGCACCGTACGGTTGCGGGGCGTTACAAATACCCCTCGAGCCTCCATCCGGTGTCTGTGGCCTGCCTGTACATCTCAACGGCTTGAGCCTGTACATGCCACAACACAAATATCCTCGAGCCAGCTGCTGGGAACCCTTCGTAAGCATCCAATCTTTGTCTCCAAATAAACTGCGACAACCATCATCCGCCAGCCATCATCCGCCAGCCTCCCTACCGAAACCAAGTTGTAGCGCAAACTCGGTACATGTCGCACATCATTAAGAACGAGCTTCTCACCAAGCTCCATTGTCAAGTGCACATCACTGATGCCTACAACTGCAGTCGTCCCTTGTTGCTCATCTTCACACGTCCAAACCTGTCACCGCGGTATGACATGAAGATCCTCCTATATAGAGTGGAGTGATACGACGCCCTCGTGTCCATGACCCAGTTGTCATCATGACACATGCCACAAGGTTCGTCTGTGTCGGTGGCTACGATGATGAGATTGCTCATAGCCATGAGATCATCCTGATCATCCTTACCTTTGGCCTTCTCAGCTTTGAGGTTCATGCAGTTCCTTTTGATATGACCCCTTTCGCCACAGTGATAGCAGCCCTCCTTGCGGTCCACAATCGCAAGATCTCGAGAACTCCCTCTTGTCCTCGTCCGTGACTTGGGTCTTCCCTTCCCGTAGAAAGCCACCGGAGCGGACTCATGCGACGATTCCACTTGCTTACGTCGGATCTCCTCGTTCAACAAGCTATTTTTGACTGCCTCCGTCGTGACAACTCCATCAGGAGCGGAGTTGCTCACCAACAACACCAACGTCTCCCAGCTTTCCGGCAGAGAACTCAAAAGCAGAAGGGCCTGAAGCTCATCCTCAATCAACATCTTCATCGCAGACAGCTGATTGATGGTGCCCTGAATCTCGTTCAGATGTTGTGCCACCGGTGCACCCTCCGTGTACTTCGAGTTGACGAGTTGACGAATCAAAAATGCCTTCTTGCCAGCCATCTTCCTTTCGTACAACGAATGCAGCTTCTCCCACAATGCTTTTGCAGAATTCTCCATGGACACGTGGTGAAACACCGAGTCATCCAGCCATTGGCGGATGAATCCAACAGCCTTCTGATCCACTCGTTTTCAGTCATCAGCACCTTTGTCCGTCGGCTTTGCGTTGTCGCCCTCCAACGGACCATGCAAGTCCTTGCACCAGAGTAGATCCTCCATCATTGGCTTCCAAATCGCTCAGTTTCCTCTGTGAGGATGATCATACGAGTGTTCATCTGCTCCGTAGACATAGTTGCACCTTCCCTCTCGAGAAGAATTTGGCTCTGATAACACGTGTTGAGCTCGATGGTGTGACCCGAACCGGAGTTGGCCCATGAAATGCGATATTAGACTGGACTCATATGCCTTAAAAGGGAATTTCCATGTAAGGCCTGAACCAATATCAATTATCTATACCTCATGATCCCACCACTTATCCGATGTGAGACTAAATTACCAACTTCATTGTTATCCTCCTTTTGAGCGCTCAACCGTAAACGAGATACAATCCAACATTTCTTTCTATTTTTTGGGCTCTAAAAAAATAAATAAAATATTGAAAACACCTTACTAGAGAGACGTTTTCACTAAATATTTTCTTTCAAGTTTAAAACGTTCTTGTTAAGGTCATTTTGTATAGAACATTTTGTTTTATTATTTTTACTTCTTGCCTCTACAGCTATTAAATTAAAAAGTGAATAAATTTGTATTTTTCGTCTATAGTAAGGATTTTTTTTATTTCGGCTATTAATTTTAAATACGAAGAGGACAAAAATATTCTTAGTAAAGACATTTCTGTTCTCTTAAGGAAAATTTCTGATAATCGTCTGAATCGGTTCTCAGTGAAGTGTTGTTCGGCTGAGCCAGAACGAAGAGGCCTTAGTATTACCTAGAATTCGTATAGGAAAGTTCTAAAAAAAAAAAAAAAAAAAAAAAAAAAAAAAAAAAAAAAAAAAAACTCTAACATTGAAATAATATAATGGAATAAAAAATTTATGGAAGACTAGAATGGTATGATCATAATTCCAGTCACCACTCCATAGAGGTAAGCATTCGGTTTCAAGTAAATAGTTAAAACCGAATAAATAAAAATTTTGAATCTACATAATCAAAATTAAATTAAAATTAATTATAATTGAAACCAAACCACAGTCGATATAATCGATACAGTTTTTTCGGTTAGTGGTATTTCTATTTGTGGTTAAATTATACGGAAAAAACAAAATTATACACGTTTTTTTAATTTCAAATGTGAGTCCAAAGTGGAACTAGTTCTTAAATTACCAAAAGTTCGACTTCAACACATACACAAAATTGTTGATTTCAAACTATACATATTTTTTATTATAAAATATAGAAAACAAATTAAAAAAATATATATAATTGTATAAGTTTTATTTTATTTTTGATTTTGGACCAAAACCGAAATCGAATAATTTTTTTTAAAAACTGAAATCAAACCGAAATTTTCTCAAATTGAACCGAATATATTATTCGGTTTGGTTCGATTCGATTTTCAGTCCGAAACCGAATAATGCTCATCCCTACCATTTCCTCCCTCTTATATATTCAAAGTTTTCTTGTTCTAGTGGTCAGCAAGCGGAGAGACATGGTCGGTCCTGAGCTCATGGGGACCTGAGACAAACTTTCAAAATGACGCCCCCGTACATAATGTAAAAAATGATGGAACAAAAGCAAAATAAAAAATTTCTCCACCAAGATTAAAACTAGGAACCTCATGTGTGCAAGCCTAAAATAATAACCACTACACAACATTTTTTTTAATGATAAAAATGGCCCATGATACATACTAGTTCTATTTTTAATACAAAATTATTTGTATATTTAAACTATTTTTTTTTTTTTTTTTGCCCTCCTGGCCCATGGGGCCCTGGGCCAGGGTTGGCCCTGTGGAGACATATTGTGCATCCTGATTGGGTGGGTTCAATACCACATGAAAAGTGGTTATTCTTCCTTCCAATTATATATATATATATATATATATATATATATATATATATATATATATATATATATATATATACACACACACAAGAGATATTGGGCCGCACGTGTTGCATGTGCAATTTCTAGTGTGGTCACAGAAAAAAAAAGAAAAAAATTATTCCAATACAACATGATATTCATATCTATAAATATATTTCAATTTCACTATTACTATTTATCACCCTTGAGAAAACATTTAGTAAATAATTGCACCAGAGGACAATTAATAAATAACAAATCAAAAACTCAGCAACAACAATTAAAAAAATAGAATAATTTTGACATAGAAACATTCAAAATTTTATCAGGCTAACATTCAATTTAAAAACCCAAACAACAATCCATATGGAACAAATAAAACCTGGATCAACAATTAAGGAGCATAGAATATTGACGGAATCACTCAACTCAAGCCCTCTCTCAACCGATTCAGTGAGCGACCTACATGTCATTGGAGCTCGGGTACTCGTCTAGTACTTCTGAATCTCGCGGAGGGCAATGGTGCCGGGAGGGAAGCGGTGGGGCTTCTTCACACCATCGGTCGCCAAAGCGAACTTTCGAGCGACTATGGTTGCCAAGTACTTGCACGAGGTGTTGCCGATGGTGGACTTGAGAACAGTTGTTTTGCTCGTGCCTTGGTGAAAAATATAGTTAGGGTTTGGTGAAGAAATAAGGATTTCTCTTTGGATGATGGTGGTGATAAGTTTAATTTCATAGTGGAGAAAAATGTCTAAGAACATGAGGAGATAAGAGTAGGTTACGAACGATATTAGTTTTCAAATAAGAACATGAGGAGATGAGAGAAATTATTAACGATTTTAGATCACTTTTTAAATTTGAATTTGTAAATGAGTAAATTATTTTGTCCATGCATAATATATTTTTAGTAAGTAAGTATTACATAAAAAAAAATAGTAATACACCTACACCTGATATTTGGATTATATATAAATGGAGGGTTCATGATCCGCGCTCTTAAGCATTTTCATACATTTTTCTAAATAGCAGTCGTTAAATTGTATTTTTTTTTTATCATTCGATTAGATCCTTAAACTAGCCATTTTTTGCAAGATTTTTATCTAATCTGAACAGTCAAAAAAATAGAATCCAACGGCTACTATTTCGAAAAATATATGAAGATTCTTAAGAGTGAAGATCATAATCTCTCTCTCTCTTTCTCTCTCTTTATATATATATATATATATATAGAGAGAGAGAGAGAGAGGAGGAGGAGGGATCCACAACCGATTTTTTTGTATCCCCAAGCATTTTCATGTTATCAACTGTTGGATCTTGTTTAAATCATCTAATTTTAATCATTGATTTGAATGGCTCAAAACAACGGTTAAGATTAGATGACTTAAACAAAATCCAACAATTGTAAACATGAAAATGATTGAGGATGCATAATAAGAGGTGATATTCTTCCTCATAATTGAGAATGCATAAGAAGAGGGGATATATATATATATATATATATATATAAAGTATGTATATAATCCAAGATCTCGCAGGTGATGACTCTTTTAATCCAAGATCTCGCAGGTGATGACTCTTTATATATATATATATATATATATATATATATATATATATATATATATTTATTGGGTTATAAGTTCTGGGAGAAGAAGTTTAATTTTCAACTGGTAAAAAATTTAAAAGAACTGTCGAATGGGAGCTGCGAGCCGGAAGGGCCAGGTTGTGGTCTCCAGACCGGGCTAGTAGACCTACGGGCCTGCTGGCCAGAATGATTCTGTGAAGGTGTTTGCAGAGTTCTATCTAACGTCACGAAAATACTTAGAAAACAAAAGGAAAAAAAAAAAAAAAAAAAGGTAGGAAGGGACCAAACTCTTCCATTTGGAATAATTCGTGGATCCCAGAAACAGAAAATTAAATTAAATTAAAATAAATTAAAATTAAAATTAAAATAAATGATTCAATCCAGATCCCAAGGACTCAACAAACCCATAAATATCTCCCCACGATCATCAGCAAAATCACAACCCAATCAATCATTATGGTGTACTCCTCCTCCTCAGTCTCCCTCCTCTTCCTCCTATCCTTCCTATTCCTCTCGCCAGTGCTAGTTATTCCTTCCTATTCCCAGGCCCTCCCCATCCCCACCGCCAATTCCCTCCCCATCAACGTCTGGCCCAAGCCCGTCAACCTCTCCTGGCCCTCCCCCATCGCCACCCCCCTCTCCCCCTCCTTCAAGATCCTCCTCTCCCCCGCCCCCCTCCGCCTCCACCCCCACCTCCTTCCCGCCGTCTCCCGCTGCTCCCGCCGCCTCCTCTCCCACCCCTACCACCCCATCCTCCCCCCCGCCGTCAACCTCTCCTCCTCCTCCCGCCCCCTCCATTCCCTCCTCCTCTCCGTCGCCGACCCCTCCGCCCCCCTCCGCCACGCCGTCGACGAGTCCTACTCCCTCCACATCCCCTCCTCCACCGGCCTCGCCCGCCTCGACGCCCGCACCGTCTGGGGCGCCATCCGCGGACTCGAAACCCTCTCCCAGCTCACCTGGGGCCAACCGCCCCTCGTCGCGGCCGACATTTTCGTATCCGACGCGCCGTTATTCCCGCACCGGGGCGTCCTCCTCGACACCTCGAGGAACTACTACCCCGTGCCGGACATCCTCAGGACCGTCGACGCCATGGCCGCCAACAAGCTCAACGTCTTCCACTGGCACCTCACCGACTCGCAGTCGTTCCCCCTCGTCCTGCCCTCCGCCCCCGAGCTCGCCGAGCAGGGCTCCTACGGGCCCGCCATGCGCTACACGGCCTCCGATGTCATGGCCGTCGTGGACTACGCGATGAGCCACGGGGTTCGGGTGATGCCGGAGATCGATACGCCCGGTTAGTCACTCACTAAACCATATATCATTGCTAGAGTCCGCAGTATTTCTATCAATAAGGATCGATATTTTTTTTTTTTTTTTTTTGTGTCAAAAATAAATTATTAACATTTTAGAAAAATATATTTTATACATTCAGGTATAATTTTAAATATTTTTAGTATTATTTTTTAGTAGTTTTGAAATTGAATGAAATAGTAGTCGTATTTGCCGATTGAGATAGATCAGCCTTACTATGCTTTTACATTCTTCTTGATTTTTCTTATTCTTTTTCCGTTCAATTTTTTTTTGCTAAATTGGCCGGAAAAAACGATTTCCCTAAGTATATTGGATATCGGTCGGATTGAATTGGATATACCAAACCGTATCGATATCGGCTGTATCGAATTAGTATCGTCTGATACTGCAAATTATGCATTTCTGTAATCGTATACTCTGTCAAAATTTTGATCGCGTGCATATTCAGACAGTTTTATTTGATCGCGTGCATATTCAGAACTGCCATAGTCAAAAGTCTTCTTTGAGACTGACGATTGCATTAATGTGGGGTTTAAGTAGAATCATGTTATGTACTTACATGATTTTTTGTTGTTGTTGTTGGTAGTTGTCTAGTATTCAGAAACACCGACTTCAATCTTACAGATCCAAGTATCGACCAAATTTAGTTTAATAGATCCATCTTGACCGATTCCAGAAATAGTACCAATTGCAGTAATTTAAATGAAGTTGTATCTTCTGAGTCTCTAGAGTGTTAGAAAACATCAAATCTTTGAAAGAGCCCATCGCACGTTATTGAGTTGTTGAAACTTCTGAATAGATGACCTCCAATGGAACAATATTTTTTTTCCTTTGTTAAGAACTCTGTTTGACCACGCATACATGCTATCAACGGAACAATAACGTGAACTACTCAAGGGCTGGGTGGACTCTAGCCAAGGGTGAGCAGCATCCAATTTTAGACAGAAAATCGAGCCAAATTGGAACCGTATAAGAGATTCGATTTGGTTTGAAAATAAAAGTACTAAAAAAAAATATTCGGTTATGCAATTACGTAAATATCATAATTTTTTGCATAATTTGTGATTAAAATTATATATATTTTGAAACAACAATTCTACGTATATATGTATATGATTTGAAGTCCAAATTTGTTAGACAACTTTGAAAATATACCAGATGTGTGTAGAAAAATTATAATTTTTATATATAATTTAATCTCGATTTCAATTATGGGTCCGATCCATTAAACAATAGCAATAGTCCAACCGAATAAGCTGAATAGATTAATCGGTTCGGTTTTGATTTTGTCTAATTTTGATTTGGTTTTAATTTTAAAATTTTAAATTTTCGATTTATTCTGTTGGATTCGGTTAAAGCGGAATAAACTAAATGATCGTCCCTACCATCCTAAGCCCATCCAATTTTATTTTTACTTCCTTTTTCTAGCTCCCTCCCAGTCATCCTATTTGTTTGTTTTTTATTTGGTTTGTCTAATTGTCCATTGTTACGTTTCAGGACATACTGGATCATGGTCCGAAGCTTACCCAGATATAGTAACATGCGCCAACATGTTCTGGGCCGACGGCCTCGCCGCCGAGCCAGGCACCGGGCAGCTCAACCCCCTCAAGCCCGAGACCTACCGTGTCGTCGAGAACGTCATCCGCGACGTCGTATCCCTGTTCCCCGAGCCCTTCTACCACGCCGGCGCCGACGAGATCAATCCGAACTGCTGGAAGACCGACCCGACGGTCCAGGACTTCCTAGCCAAGGGAGGGACGCTCGGCCAGGTGCTCGAGATCTTCGTAAACAAGACCCACCCCCTCATCGTGTCCCTTGACCGGACCGCGGTATACTGGGAAGACGTCCTGTTGTCGTCCTCGGTCAAGGTGGACCCGTCGGCCGTGCCGACCGAGACCACGATCATGCAGACCTGGAACAACGGGCCCAACAACACCAAGCTGCTCGTGCGGGCCGGGTACCGGGTGATCGTGTCGTCGGCCGACTTCTACTACCTGGACTGCGGGCACGGCGGCTGGGTCGGCAACGACAGCCGCTACGACGAGGCGGGCAGCGACGCGGGCACGGACGGAGGGTCGTGGTGCGACCCTTTCAAGACGTGGCAGCGGGTCTACGACTACGACATTGCCTCCGGGCTGAGCGAGGAGGAGGCGAGGCTGGTGCTGGGCGGGGAGGTGGCGCTGTGGTCCGAGCAGTCGGACGCCACGGTGCTGGACGCCCGGCTGTGGCCTAGGGCGTCGGCCATGGCCGAGGCGCTGTGGTCGGGGAACCGGGACGTGAGCGGCAGGAAGAGGTACGCCGAGGCTACCGACCGGCTGATGGACTGGCGGCACCGGATGGTCAGCCGGGGGATCAATGCGGAGCCTATGCAGCCTCTGTGGTGCCGGACCCATCCCGGTATGTGCAACTTGGTTCAGTAGAAGGGCTATGGGTTCATTAGGACACTTCTTTCATCATATGTATCATCTTTTACCAATTGCCAAAATGTTGGTTTCATCATACAAACTGACACACAACAGTTAAGCTCATGTTTCTCATTTGTATTCGATTCTTCAAGATTAATGGAAGCTCTATTTGGGCATATTGGAGGACTAATGGCCTCTTTGGTTCGCTATATTTGAGCACCGAGATTCGAATTTGGAACTAATTTACATGTTTTGTTGAATAATTTGCATAACTGTTATCTCTGCTATTTTAATGAAAAAAAATGAACCGTGTAAGTCATTTGTAAATACTCAAATATTTATTTAAAAAATTAATATTACATAAAAAAAAAATTACGTCTATGGACATAGTCTATTGTAGTACTGTGGTCCAATCTTTGTCCTTGTTTGGTTGTAGAATTGGGCTAGAATACTAAGGATAGGCTATGAACCACACCATGGCATGGATGTGACATGATTAGAGCATTGGGCGGGGAGGACTACTAGTAGGCTTATGAGACACCTCACTTCCTCCATGCAGATTCCACACTCGACGATTACTGTATACTTGCGCCCTTGTACTGGGGGCATATGTGGCATATACTAGCCAGTTGTCACGATTGATGAATTACGTCAGCATGTGTCAAGCCTACATTTTTCATACGCCCAAAGTTGCCTTAAGTTGCATTTCACCTAGACGGTTATGTAACCCACTGGATGTTTATATTTCAGTACTTATTGGCATGTTATTATGTATCTTGTTACGTCACTCTGAGGACCTGGCCCCTTTCCAGATATGGACGAGCAGGAGTATCCACAGGAGTACGGACCTGGACCTGACTCTGCTTACCTGACTGAGGAGGTCTTACCCTCAGAGTAGCTGTGATTATTTTCACTATTTAAAGATTTTGTTACTACTTCAGTATAGTCATTTTGTAGTGGATTTGTTTCCACCTGACTATCAGACTTGATACTCATCTTGATATCCAGTTATTATTCAGCTCTTTACTCCCACTGATTATTTGTGCTGTGGATGAGATATAGATTGTGTATGACTTGTTGTGACAGTATATTACCACTAGTGAATTGCATATTCATTTACAGCGTACGTGTGTATATGACTTTCATTTATTTAGAGTTCGTATACATACGGCTGGACGTGTTACGTATTCCTAGTCCTACGTATTTTGGGACTGAGGCGTAACAGGAGGGGCCCTCAAGAAGGACTTGGAAAGCTGGGACGGGTCATTCCTGCTTTTGCTCGGGAAAGTCAAGAGGGGGGGGGGGGGGGAGGAGGAAGGGGAGGGGGGAGCGGGGGAGAGCGGTGGGGAGGCACAGAAAGGGAGGGACACGAATGGCGGGGACGAGCGTCGTGGAGAGGCTACGAAGACGGGAACGGAGTTATTGGTGGGGGCGGGAGGGAGAAGGGTCAACGGTGGGGGACATCGAAGGGGGGAACAGCGGAGATGGATGTCTGCGCAGCGCGACAGGACATGATGAGTGGGGGGGGGGGGGGGGAGGACAATTGGAGGTGGGGGGAGGGGGGAGAAGACAATCATGAACGGGATAATTTTGTCCAAAAAATTAGATCAAATGGGTTGACCTTTAGTCATAGACGTATTATGTCAAAAGTGAAAGAATTTATACGTTATGAAAAAAATTAGTAAAATGTACCGTAAAATATGATAAATAAAATATATAATAACTCAAAAAATTTCATATATTAAATTTTTTTTTTTAATTTCCATCCATGATTATTATCTCTCAATCGTACCCACAAATGGAATCTCTTAACCCCACCCTTCCCTTCCCTTCCCTTCCATGAACCCCAATCATCCATCTACTCCGTCCCCTAATCCCACTACCAATCAAACAATAAGAACCCGCCAAGTAACCCCAAAACCCGGAGACCCGCCTAGTCACCCCAAAACCCGGACCCCCGTCCCCAAACCCTAACAATAAAAGCCCCCATTTTTATTGGCTTTTGATAAGGGCACTGCACATTTTACTTGGGGCTAGCCCAGGATTGGGGCTAGCCCATTAATGAGCAAAGTTTACTCACACTAGCCCATTAATTTACTCTCTGGGCTAGCCCACTTTGAAACCCTTCTTCCCAAACCCTCCCCACCCCACCGGAGCCCTCCCTCCTCCCGCCGTCCTCCTCCGCCTCCTCCCCCGTCCTCCACCGCAGCCTCCCGTCGTCGTCGTCGTCGCCGCCTCTGCCTCCTCCCCCGCCTCCCGGACTGTCAAAAAAGAAAATGAAAAAAATAGAAGAACTGTCAAAATGTTGATTTTTAGGACTGTCAAAATTTTGACAGTCCTTCCAATTGGTAGGACTGTCAAAATTTTGACAGTCCTAAAAATATATGTTGAATTTTTAGGACTGTCAAAATTTTGACAGTCCTAAATTTTTTTTTTCTGTTAATTTATTTTTTTTAATTGTTGGGAGGGACAATTTCAAAATATCCTTAAAATTTCTATCCTTAAAATTTGTTAAAGTATTATGTTATTTAAAATAGTAAATTTATTATTGCTATATTAAATATTTTGTAAAAAAAAAAAAATTACCAAAAAGTCAAATTTAGAGGTCAAAACATCGTTTTTTTGCGATTCTAAAAATTTGGGAAGTCCGTCAAACGGTGAAACAGTTTATCCCGAAGTACTTTTCCATACGGTCATTTTGGCTCAAACTGGAGCTTGTTTCGATCTCCCAGTCAAAAGTTATGATACTTTAAAGTTTTATATTTTATATTTTTGCCTGTAATATGTACGTCTTACTTCGGATGAAAATTCTCTCTACACGAATTGTGTTACTCCCGTCGAAAACATACAAATCGACCTATTGTGTGACCAAAAACGATTTGAAAACAAATAGTTATGACCGTTTGAAATCTGATTCTAGTTTTATATAAAATTTTCAGTGGTTAAAATTAGGACTGTCAAAATTTTGACAGTCCATATAGCTTGTGGGACTGTCAAAATTATGACAGTCCTAACAATTTGTAGGACTGTCAAAATTTTGACAGTCCCACAAGCTATGTGGACTGTCAAAATTTTGACAGTCCTGATTATAACAATTTGGACTAGCCCCAAATGAGGACTGTCAAAATTTTGACAGTCCTAATTTCTTGTGGGACTGTCAAAATCCTGACAGTCCTAGTTTTATATAAAATTTTCAGTGGGTTAAAATTAGGACTGTCAAAATTTTGACAGTCCACATAACTTGTGGGACTGTCAAAATTATGACAGTCCTAACAATTTGTAGGACTGTCAAAATTTTGACAGTCCTTCCAAGTGGTAGGACTGTCAAAATTTTGACAGTCCTGATTATAACAGTGGGCTAGCCCCGAGTAAAAAGTGTAGTGCCCTTATCAACAACCTTTTTATTTTCCTCCTCCCCAAACCCCCCATTTTTATTCTTCTTCCTCCCCACTTCTACCAAAACCCTAACCTTAGAATCCTCTCTCCATTGGATATGGAGCAGGAGCAGCAGGTGGCGGCGATCCTCGGCGCCGACCCGGGCCCCTTCGAGTCCCTGATCACCCAGCTGATGTCCTCCGCCAACGAGCAGCGCTCCCGCGCCGAGTCCCTCTTCAACCTCTGCCGCGACTCCCACCCCGACCCCCTCGCGCTCAAGCTCGCCGCCATCCTCCACTCCTCCCCCACCCCCGAGCTCCGTGCCATGTCCTCCATCCTCCTCCGCAAGCAGCTCGCCCGCGACTCCTCCTCCGCCGACGAACCGACCGCCTCCCCTTCCTACCTCTGGCCGCGCCTCTCCGTGCCGACGCAGTCGGCGCTCAAGTCCCTCCTCCTCTCCGCGGTCCAGCGCGAAGAGGCCAAGACCATCTCCAATAAGCTCTGCGACACCGTCTCGGAGCTCGCTTCGAACCTCCTCCCCGACAACGCCTGGCCGGAGCTCCTCCCCTTCATTTTCCAGGCCGTCACCTCCGACTCCCCGCGCCTCCAGGAGTCTTCTCTACTGATCTTTGCGCATCTCTCGCAGTACATTGGCGACCTCCTCCTCCCCCACCTCCCCACCCTCCACTCCGTGTTCCTCTCCTCCCTGTCGCATCCCGCCTCCGCCGACGTCCGGATCGCCGCTCTGGGTGCGTCGGTCAACTTCATCCAGTGCCTCCCTACTGCGCCGGACCGGGACCGGTTCCAGGACCTGCTCCCTGCCATGATGAAGACCCTGACGGTGTCGCTGAACTCGGGACAGGAGGCGACGGCACAGGAGGCGCTGGAGCTGCTGATCGAGCTCGCCGGGTCGGAGCCGAGGTTCCTGCGGAGGCAGCTGGCGGATGTTATCGGCGCCATGCTGCAGATCGCGGAGGCTGACGGGCTGGAGGAAGGGACGAGGCACCTGGCGGTGGAGTTTGTAATAACGCTGGCGGAGGCGAGGGAGAGGGCGCCGGGTATGGTGCGCCGGCTGCCGCAGTTTGTCGGGAGGCTGTTTTTTGTGCTGATGAAGATGCTGCTGGATGTGGAGGACGAACCGGCCTGGCACTCGGCCAAGGCTGAGGATGAGGATGCGGGGGAGACGGGTAACTACAGTGTTGGCCAGGAGTGCCTTGACCGGCTTTCGATTGCTCTCGGGGGAAACACTATAGTGCCGGTTGCGTCCGAGCTGCTGCCCGCTTATCTGGCCGCACCGGAGTGGCAGAAGCACCATGCTGCTCTGATCACTCTTGCCCAGATTGCGGAAGGTTGCTCAAAGGTATCAAGACTGAACTTTTTGTCAGTTGGGTGATTTCCTATTGGAAAGTTACAATTTTTTTGTTGTTAAATAAGTTTCGTTGTATGTTGTCTTTGTTATGTAGGTGATGATTAAGAACTTGGAACAAGTGGTTATGATGGTTCTGAACTCGTTCCAGGATCCCCATCCTCGAGTGCGGTGGGCGGCAATAAATGCCATTGGGCAGCTATCTACTGATTTGGGTCCGGACTTGCAAATCCAGTATCATGGGAGAGTGCTGCCAGCACTTGCATCCGCCATGGATGATTTCCAGAATCCACGTGTGCAGGCAAGTAATTTTCTGGTTCACATTGGTAATTGTCTATTTAAAGGTAACTTTTTTCAATCAAAACTTGTCTGTGTACGATATTATATCATGTACCTCAGACATAATTTAGTCATTTTTGCATGTTGTGAATTCTCTTAGGAAGTTTCTTTATGAATCAATATAGTATGATTAAGTAGGTTAAATATGTTTACTGGTTGATTGACCTGGAAATTTTGGTGATAAGCTATGTAAAGGAAGTAGAGACATATGCGTTTTCTTATTTATATTAAATTGATATGCTAATAGGTGTATTTTGTATCATCAATTAGAGAGACTACAGATGAGTTTTCTGCATCCTATTGTTTTGATTGTTATCAATGATTCTTTTGCTTGTTTGTTTTGGAAGTTAACTTTATTAAAGAAAGAAGCAACGAATTAGGCTAATCACAGGTTCAAAATAACCTAGAATGTTTATTTGCAAACACTGCATTTGCTCATATGCAGCTTGCAAAAAAAATAAAAAAATGAGGTTAAGTATTGAAGGGGGACTACTATATCCAGATTCTAGGTTGGTTCAGTTTTGTAAAAATCAGATCAATTGTTAACTTTCAACCGATTGATTTGATTAGCAGGTGGCTGACTGAGTAGAATCCTCAAGGTTGTCGTTAATTGCGATTTATTATGTTACTTTATATATAATATTTAGCTCGTTAAGTACTTGTTGACCAATGTATGTGGAGTAAGCTCATAGGGAAAATGGTATCATTAATTTAAATAAGAACATACATTTAAATAATCGTTGTCTTGATTAACCTTCGTTAGTATATGCAATCATCCCCTTCTTTCAATGCTTCTTGTCACGAACTAAGTATTTTTGCCTACACATCTTTTCTTGCGTTGCACGAACTTTCTCCTCGAAGACCCGTGTAAGCTTTTTTCAAATGCTTAGCTAGATTTTGAAGACGAGAATGATAAAATGTAGAACAAAAGAGAGATTGGAATGTTGAAAACTTTACTATACTAGAGAGAGTTTACAACTACTTGGATAGTGAGAAGCAAATGAGCCTTCTACTTATTTATATGCTCCCAAGGGCCTTACAAAAAATTTCTAGAAAAAGAAAGATCTAGGCTTAAGATATTTACATGATGGAAAGATTCTAAAACTTCTAGAAACTTGGGGAAGTATCTTGAGAGTTCAAGATGACTCCACAATATTCTAGAGATTGTATAGCCTTCCAGCTAAAACCCTTGACTTGATGTGTTGTGCAACATTATCTCGATGGAGCGAAAAATCTCGTGCGTGACATTCTCTACCTGTTTCGTCGACGTCCTCGTCAATGGGTGCACTAAGTTTCCGAACGATTTCCACTTCAGTATTATGGTCGTCGCGTGTCGTAGCTTCTTTTTCCTTCTCGTGCGGCTCTCCCCAGGCTTGTCCATCTTTTCCTTAAGATCAAAAGCAAAGCGGTTCACCACATCACATTTTCTAATGGCATTTACCCTCCTCGGCACAGAAAGAGGCTCGAACAGGCTATCAGGTTGCCGATCTACCTTATCTCGTGGGCGTACATAGTCCTCCATACCTTCACGCATATGAGTCATATTGTGACTCTGTCGACCCGAATGTCCATCACGATCCTCGAGCGGCTCCTTGCATGAGCCACTCCACTTTCGTACACATATCTTTGTCTCATCTGGCTCCTCGCAGTCCACGTCATGCTTCTCCTTAGTCGTATCCAGCTCGGTAACACGATCTACCTTCCTCTGCGGAAATGACTCCATGAGACACTCCTTTGCAACACCATTGGTCTCGCTTGGAAGGCCTTCCTACTCGAAGAAGGCTGAGGCTTCCCAAGGCATTCCTATAAAGAAAAGGGAGAAATATGCACGCAGAGAAGATGCTATTCTTTATGCTCTTAAGCTGGAGAAGCAGCAACTTGAGATGAAACGTCAGAAACTTGGGAGTATTTCAAATAGTATAAACAATAAAATATTAGGTTTTCGTAGAAGAGAGTTGAATAGCTTTTTTCTAATGGTATGTACTCTCCTCGGCACAGAAAGAGACTTGAACAGGCTATCAGGTTGCCGATCTACCTTATTTCGTGGGCGTACGTAGTCCTCCATATGTCCACGCATACGAGTCATATTGCGACTCTGTCGACCCGAACGTCCATTACGATCCTCGAACTGCTCCTTGCATGAGCGACTCCACTTTCGTACACATATCTTTGTCGCATCTGCCTCCTCGCAGTCCACGATATGTTTCTCCTTAGTTGTATCCATCTTGGTAGCACGATCTACCTTCCTCTGCGGAAATGACTCCATGAGACTCCTTTGCAACATCCTTGGTCTCGCTTGTAAGGTCTTCCTCCCCGAAGTCCTCCTTTATCTGGAGCACCGTTAAGTAGGTCGTCTCCCTTTTGCTATCCTACTTGAGCTGAATGACTGAGATAGACTTCCCCTTCGATGGCTCATAACGTGTAACACTCACCATGCACGACGAGTCCTCCATAAAACTGGCGACACCCAAGTGTGGCATCGGAACCGCCTTCTCCGTTATTAGGAAATACATGCCATGTATCATCTTAAAGTCGTCCAATGACGTAGTGGCGCAATTGGTAAGCTCCGACTAATGTTCCACCTTTACGCGAACTTCTTTGGCTTACCTCTGCACCCCCTGCATGGGACGAGCCGTTGAGTCGACCGTCTGCAGCTTGCTTTAATTTTTTTCTACCATTATACCCAAGTGACGGACGTCTGCGTCTGAGATGAAGTTATGAGTGTCACCCGTATCAACTAATGTTCGTGTGCTCATGCCATTGATCCTCATGTCAATGCATACGAGCTCCTTGTTCGGAGTCTTCGACACAACATACTTGGTCTTAACGACGTTGAGTAAACGCAACGCTCTCATGTGTGCTTCCACTTCGTACCCCTTGTCCTCCACCTTCTCGCTTCAGATGACATTGACACATTTTCTTCTCTTATTTCTGACAATTTCTAGCATCGTGATTCTCTCAACATATGAAGCACGAAACTATTCGCTCGGGTTGGATCTTTTCACGCTTCTTTTTCTCGGATGGACCCTCCCTAGGAGAGCGCTTCGTCTCTCCACCATTCTCCTTGGTGGTCTTTGGTATGGTCTCGACATTGTTGTTGTTCCACCTGTACTCGATGAGCCTCTCGGTTGCTCTCAGTCGCTGCAATTCTTGAGCCGCCCATGGTTGAAGGCCATCGAGGAAGAAGAACAATCGATCCTCGTCCATGCTAGATATTGCGAACATCAAATGTGTGAACTCCATAATGTACTCTCTGACCGTTCCGGTGTGCTTAAGTTGCCGCAAGCTCCGACTCGCTGTAAACTCCACATCCTTCGGGTACAACTGAGACGATCTTATTTTTGAGATCCTTCCAAGTCTCAATCCAGCATAAATCCTTCTCTATTTTCGTGCACTTACGATGCAACTACAATATAGCATCATCGGTAAAGTAGGGTGAAGCAATGTTTACTTTCTCGGCCTTATCCTCGATGCGCAATGTCTTGAAATATAGCTCCACGTTCCACAAGACGTTCACATTTTTGGCATCTCGCACCAAACCAAATGGTTTTGGCGCAGAGATTTTTCTTCTCGGTGCCTGCTCGAAGGTCCACAGTTTGCAACGGCTTTCTCCAAAATTACAACTTTGGTTTTGAGTTCTCTGCAATTCTCGATCATAGTCTTCTGCTCCTCGTAGCCACCTTCCCGCGCAAGTCAATCTTAGTGCGATATGCCTTGAGCTCATTCTCAAGTGCGGATCGGATCTTTTGGATTTGCTCTTGGAATATTGCCATGAACGAAGCCCCGTCACTCTCCAGTCCATCATAGAACTTCTCTAGCCTTGTGCTGCTCTGTGCCACGGAGCCCATGCACATCCCTATGTCCCTCGAATTCGTCTCCAAGATTTCGAGTCGTTTCACAAGATCGGCAAGGGTACGCTCCGCCGTAGGCTCCTTGATTTTGCCTTTCTTATTGGTCTTGGTGTTCCTCTTCTTAGGCGGCGTGGGCCTCTGCAGAACGTTCTCGGATGTCGACATGGCACTAACCGACCTTCGCTCTGATACCATTTGTCACAGATTGTGTTTTTGCCTACACCTCTCTCCGTGCGGTATACGAACTTCCTCTTCGAAGGCCGTGCAAACCTTCCCTAAACACTTAGCTACATTACCAAGGCGAGAATGAGAAAATGTGGAGCAAAAGAGAGATATAGGAATGTTGAAAACTTCACTATACTAGAGGAAGTTTACAACTACTTGGGTGGTGAGAAGCAAATGAGCCTTCCACTTATTTATAGGCTCACAAGGGCCTTATAAGAAACTTCTAGGAAATTTCTAGAAAAAGAAATATCTAGGCCTAAGATATTTAAATGACGAGAAGATTCTAGAATTTTTAGAAACTTGGGGAAGTCTTGAGAATTCAAGAGGACTCCACAACATTCTGGAGTTTCTCTTCTTAGGCGAGGGTACGCTCCGCCGTAGGTTCCTTGATTTTGCCTTTCTTATTGGTCTTGGCATTCCTCTTCTTAGGCGGCGTGGGCCTCTGCAGAACGTTCTCGGATGTCGACATGGCACTAACCGACCTTCGCTCTGATACCATTTGTCACAGATTGTGTTTTTGCCTACACCTCTCTCCGTGCGGTACACGAACTTCCTCTTCGAAGACCGTGCAAGCATTCCCTAAACACTTAGCTACATTACCAAGACGAGAATGAGAAAATATGGAGCAAAAGAGAGATAGGAATGTTGAAAACTTCACTATACTAGAGGGAGTTTACAACTACTTAGGTGGTGAGGAGCAAATGAGCCTCCCACTTATTTATAGGCTCACAAGGGCCTTGTAAGAAACTTCTAGGAAATTTCTAGAAAAAGAAAGATCTAGGCCTAAGATATTTAAATGAGAATATTCTAGAACTTTTAGAAACTTGGGGAAGTCTTGAGAATTCAAGAGGACTCCACAACATTCTTGAGTTTCTAGAGCCTTCTAGCTAAACCCCTTGACTTGACGTGTTATGCAACATTATCTCGGTGGAGCGAAAATCTCGTGCTTGACATCCTGAAGCAAAACTTCTTTTCTGATGTGCTAGTTCCTCGGGGAACATTTAAGAGTGAGTTTTATCAACATCAGTGAGAACAGGTGATGAATTTTGAGTATAGAACGAAGTAGTAATTACCATTCCAAATAAATCCATCTTATTCTCCATACAGAATGTATCAATTTTCTTATCCTCGAGGACAGTAACTTTTAGGAAGAAAAATTTAGTTCAGACACAGGGCGGAGAGACGCTTCTTCCCCTCTTTTTTTAAGCTCGAGCAACGTCCAACTATTCTTTACTTTCGAAGAGTTCATTATGCTTAAGTATTTTACCTTAATATGTTTTAGATAATGCTATTAGTCAGCTGATGCAGATCAATGATTAAATTGTTTAGGATTGTCAAGGATGTTAATCTTTTAGGTTCTTCATTAGTAAGAATATTAGTATGTTATACTGAACTACTGTGACCATTGATTAGTGGATCATGTGCTCCACCTTTCAGTGAAAATTAATAATCCAAGCAGTTCCCAGTTCCAGTTATGGCAGATCCAACCCTACACTAAAGTGAATGTCCTTTACTTGTCTGGTTGTATGCTCTACGCATTTGTAAATGCCAATCATTTATAAATTAAACTATTGTAAGAAACACACACAACATGTATTAAGGTGATAAATGTGTGGAATACTGATATCCACAATTTATAAACTTAATGCCTTCAATTCTGTACTTATGGTAGAATATTTTTTTTTTTGGGCGTGACTCTGGCACTGCTATCAATTTTTTTGCTAATTGCAGATATAGCTTCTTCATAGCGTGAACTTATTCGATCAAGAGGTTATCTAGTGTTCTAAAAATGATTTAAGGGCCAATTAATCATCCGGTTAATGTGTTTCAGCTCACTACCACTCAGAACTTCTACTGGCTAAGTTGCTATGCTAAACTATTATAACTGATTAGTTGATATCCTAAACTATTATAATTAACAACTAAGCCCTAAACTAAAAAGCTAGTCGTTCACTCATCTGCTTAGCAAGTTGGGTTCTTGGTACAACTACAACCTTTAACTGTAAGTGATAATCCAACATGTAAGCGAGCCCTTTGCCCCTTGTCCCTTTCTATTTTGTCTACCTAAACCCTTATTCTTTTAACCTAAATTTTCTTGCTGTTCTCTCTTCTTCTTAGCTTCTATTGCTTCTTTTATTGTTTAGGGTTTCTACCTCATTGTTGCTGCTATTGAATTTATATTTTTCTCTCTTTGGATGCTCTCTAAGCAGTGCCGTAGCTAGGATTTTCATCTAGGGGACGCAATACGTACTATTAAAATAATAATAAATTATAATAACACATTTATAATTACTAAAATATTATATATTAATATCAAATGTCATAAACTATTACAATCATTAAATAACCCTTTTCTTTGACAATAAAATCCTTCGAGACTTCATATTCTGGAAATGTTGAATGATATCTTCATTGTCAACGACATCCAACACGTCTCTTTCAATATATGTCACCAACCAATCATTCAAAGTTGCGACTAGATCTTCCATTTTGTATAAAATAATTCGTTCATCTGTATGATTACTATCTTTTGCTTAACACAAAATGAAGAAACCTTTTCCAACAATGATTCACATCCATCATCTCTTATGTTTTGCAAGTGTTGATTGTTTATTCTCACAAGAGTCATGCCATTAATTATATCTTGGTATTTTCTTTATAAAGCTTGTGATAAATCATTTGTGATTCCCAATATATACTTGCATGTTGCTAATGTCCAATCTTTGTTGCAAACGCGTACGCCAAGTCCAAGTTTTAATCCAAGGAGCCTAGCCAAAAACACCCTATTAATATTCCACTTATTATTTTGTAATATATTCATTTACTAATTTCCAACTACTTATTTCCTATCGTCTTTGGAATTACTATGCTATCGTTTATTAGTAATAATATGCATATACATTTTTATTTATTGTTACTACTTATCATCTTTACATTTTTATTTTAGTATTTATATATTACATAAAATGGTATCAACATTTGTAAAACGCGTTGCACACGCATCGCGTGTGCCATGACACTATTACTCATATACTTACTACCAAACTAATTTATCCATAGTCTTTCTATTTGCAGATAAAAGAAAAGAGAGGGATATACTTTAAAACTCTCTTCCTACCAAACATTTATTAATTGAGTAATGCTACTTACAAGGACAAGATGTGGAGGTTCCTATACATCTATTCACGTGATAGTGTAGGCATTTTTTTAAGTAACTACTTACTTAAATTACTCCTTTAACATAATTTATAAGTTATTCACATTTGACTAATAATTAAGAAGAGAATGGGCCATTTTAGAAAATTGAAAAGACTAAAGGGTCTTAGGTGAAAACTTACATCACACTTCCTATTCTCTATGAACAACAGTAGAGAGTAGAGGAAGAAAGAGACTGGAATGCTATTTATGTGTGGCTTATATCAACTTGACAAATTTTTTTTTTTTTTGAAATTCCAGGGGGCGTAGCTGCACCCCCTGGGGATCACGTGGCTACACCATTGTCTCTAAGTGATGAAATTATTGTTGTTGTTGTTGTGTGTGCTGTTTGCCATTTTTGGATAATGTTGATTATTGTTGCTGTTTTGATTTTGTTTGTTGCTTTTTGGATGTTGTTTACTTTTTGTTGATTGTATCTTGTTGAATAGAAAGATAATTGGAAAAACTAACTATAATGTATACAAGTACATGCCATAAATTTGTCTCACTTACATGAAATTTGTCCAATAGAGGTACTATAGCTGCAACATGTTTGTCATTCGTTGTGGTATCTTTCCTATTTTTAGTTTCTGTATCTTATTTATTTTCTATTGGGTCTTGCGATTTTCTGTTTTTTTTTCCAATCTCTTCCTTGCCTTGATTTTCAATAATGAGGCATGGGGTAAGCTTTTCCAAACGTTTAGCCGATAATAGAAAGAGAAAACCCCTTCTTTTACTATGTAATTACTTCATTTTCTTAGAATGCTCCTTTACCAATTTGGTTTTATCTTTTTCTTTGAAACTTAACAATAATAGAAAATAATTCTTTGACCTTTTTCATGAAGTCACACAGTTAGAATACTCCTACTAAGTCATAAGATGCTGCAATTGATGCATCAAGAATGTGTGGGAAGCACAATGATTTGTCCTGTTATCTTCCGAGTACACAGCACATTAGAACATCTCTAAATACAAGATGTATTGATGTATATATATCATGACAGTATGTGGTGGTTCTGTTTTGAAGCTGCTCGTTGCTTTGCATATGCAATAATATGCCATAATAGAAAGAGAAAACCACTTATGTTGCTCTGTAATTCATTTTCTTAGAATGATCCTTCACTAATTTGGTCTGATCTTTTCCTTTGAAACTTAACAATAATAGAGAAAATGGTTTGACCTTTTTCATGAAATCATACAAATTAGAGTACCCCTACTAAGTCGTAAGAGGCTGCAGTTGAAATTATACAAACTAGATTACCCCTACTAAGTTATAAGATGCTGCAATTGATGCATCAAGTATCGACCAATGAGTGGGAAGCATAATGATTGTTTCCCCTTTAGTTATCTTACGCATACACATCACATTAAAACATCTCTAACTACAAAATTCAATAATGTTTATATATCACTACAGGATGTGGTGGTTCTGTTTTGAAGTTTCACCTTGCTTTGCATATGCGATAATATGTGACCGGGACATAGTTAATAAAACCTTTTCTCTTCTTTCATTTCCGTAGTATGAATTTATGTTAGTCTGCTGGAGATCTGCCCTTAATGTTCTTTATGTTCGTATTTTCTTCAATTTGGAGATTTCTTATCCTTTATGATATACTTATGATTGTGTATTGAAATGATTCTATAGGCACATGCTGCTTCAGCAGTCTTGAATTTCAGCGAGAACTGTACCCCAGATATTCTGACACCATACTTGGATGGAATTGTTAGTAAATTACTTGTATTGCTACAGGTACATTCTCAATTTATTTTTGAACCCTTGTCTTCACATTTGCCATCTATTTTTTAAGGGTAACTCTTAAAATGAGTTAAAACTAATAATAAAATCGTTCTTTTTTCAGAATGTAAATCAGATGGTGCAAGAGGGAGCATTAACTGCTTTGGCATCAGTTGCTGACTCATCTCAGGTAACGAGTGAAAAAATTGCAGTTTAGGCCATCCTGGTTCTTCTGAGTAATCATTTTGTCATCACAAATTCATGCAGGAACACTTCCAGAAATATTATGATGCTGTAATGCCTTATCTGAAAGCTATTTTGATGAATGCAACTGACAAGTCCAATCGTATGCTTCGAGCAAAATCCATGGAATGCATCAGTTTGGTTGGTATGGCTGTGGGCAAGGATAAGTTCAGGGATGATGCTAAACAAGTAATGACCAAATGTGCCTTACAAAGTCCTATACGATCTTTCGAATTTTTTGTACTTCTAGTTATTTTTATGCACTCCTTATGTTATTTAGGTTAAGTTCTTTATGAATCACTATCAGCGTCCATGTCATAATCTGTGTCTGTTATTTTATGGAATAATTATTTTAGTTAGTTCTTCTTGGAAATTGAATCTATCAAACCAAAGAGAAAAATAGGATGCCTCATGTTGTAATCTCATTTGTAATTCGGCACTGTGATCTTATTGCTTTGTTTGATTGTGGCAGGTAATGGAAGTGCTTATGTCATTGCAAGGATCTCAAATGGAGACAGATGACCCAATAACAAGTTACATGCTGCAAGTATGCTTCAGTTACTGAAGTTTATTACATTTTTCTTGGCATTCTACATCTTTTCCCTTATTTTGAACTGTTGATCTATTTTATAGGCATGGGCTAGATTGTGCAAGTGCTTAGGACAAGATTTTTTGCCATACATGAGTGTAGTTATGCCACCACTGCTTCAGTCTGCTCAGCTGAAACCAGATGTAACAATTACCTCTGCAGATTCAGACGATGATATAGATGAATCAGATGACGAAAGGTTCATATTTTCATGTTGTCAGCTTTTTAAGTATTTTATGATAACTTGTTGAAAATGACATGCTTAAGCGGATTTTATTGCCTGCCCGTTGTATCCATTGCAGATCTTTCAAACATTTCTTTAAGATCTTTTTGGGGTTGAGCTAAGCTCTCTTGCTGATATATGATCAAGGAGGATGCAGCTCCTTGTTTGTAAATCTAATCTGCATTAAGTTTATTATTTTATATCCTTTTTTTTTTCTGGCTATGCTATTTCTTAGGAATCTGTTATAGAGTTCTTCTCTGCCTATTGAGCCAATGGCGGCTGTTTTGCAGAAGCGGTAAAAGAGAGTTCTAACATGGGGTGACCAATGGCATGAAATTGCCCTCAGAGGGTCCCTAGTTTCAGCTTGATGGACTAACTGCCAGATGTTCCTTCAGTAGTTCCTTGTGGTTCTAGGAGGTTTAGATAGGAAGAGGGCTAAGCTCAACTCAGAGATGCTGTATTCATGATAATCACTTCTCATGCACATTGAACGTCTAGTTCAGTTGTTATATTTGGTCGTTTACTTGATGCGTCTATCAAGATGTTTGGTTGGATTTTAGTTTCAGTATAAAAAATCTAATTTAGTTTGGTCTTTGACTTCTACTAAATCATTTTCTTTCATCGGTACCAACAGTTTCTCTAGTCAGTAGTAAGAGAAGCAAGAAATTGAAACAAGATGATGCTGATATTGAATAACTAGGCTAAAAAAGTAAAACATGATACCTTGAAAAAAAACTAATGCTAAGGTTGAACTTTATACTTGAGCACAGGACCTTATCATGTATTTCCTGTAGTTTTTGTTTGCTCTGGTCTATTACGCTAATGTTTTCATAAGCACCTAACAAAAGAAAGCAAGGCCACTGTAACAAGATCTTATCTTTGTTTGAACTTCAAGTCAGTATATTTAATTAACCAAAACCATCTCACAATTGTAATATACATTTCTTTATCTGGTTGATTTCCCTTTGGTTATATGAGCCATTGTACATTGTGTTTGAACAACGTGTACATGTCGTGCTTATTAGTTTTTTCACTGAATGCTTCCAAATTAGTTACCTTTTATTTGTAATGCATGTCTGTGCCTTGACCTACTTCAAATGAAAAGTGGTGACTATTGCTCTGTTTTAACCTTTGCTCTGTTTTAACCTGTAAAACGCTAAACAATAATTAGTTATTCATGCTGTTGTTTCCATAAGATCACTATACCAGTCCTTTTTACTATCTTCTTGTAATAAGAACTTCATTTTAGAAATCAAGTTGTGCACTTTAAAGCATCTTATCACCAATAGAGAAGATACTATATAATTCATTTGATATCTTCTCTAGTAATCTCGAACTTTGTTTCCCATAGTTTAATACCTTCATTTTATTCGGGTTTATTTTTCTTTTCATTGTCACTTCTTTTTTATTTTTATGAAAACCATGATCCTGTATTAGCAACGTGCAAATATTAAGTGGTTTTGCATCGAAACCTTTTTTGCCCATTTTATCAAGCCATATGATCATAATGCAGCATTGAAACCATCACTCTTGGGGATAAAAGGATAGGTATCAGAACCAGTGTTTTGGAGGAGAAAGCAACAGCTTGTAACATGCTTTGCTGTTATGCTGATGAACTCAAGGAGGGCTTCTACCCATGGATTGATCAGGTTGGTTATGATTAGTGGATTGTCACTTCTTCTTTTCGTCTCTCAAGTGAAATGGCAATATGACGACTGTCGTCTACTCACACTAATCAAGTGATTATTTCATATTTGGAATGCAGGTAGCCCCTACCTTGGTACCTCTTCTTAAATTTTATTTTCATGAAGAAGTTAGGAAGGCTGCTGTTTCAGGTAAGTTAATGTTTCTGATTTTATAGTATTTTTTCTTTAGTCTTTTAAGTGAATGTGGTTTACAAGCCAATTCTTTTTGACTCCAGCAATGCCAGAACTACTGCGCTCTGCTAAGTTAGCAGTTGAGAAGGGACAAGCTCAAGGTCGTGATGAGTCATATGTGAAACAATTATCTGACTACATTATTCCAGCTTTGGTGGAAGCACTGCACAAGGTCTATAACATTTTTATTGAAATATATTAGCTGCAGCATCGTTTTTATATTTTTTTAGTGGGTATGAATTATAACCTTTTTTTAGGAACCTGAGACGGAAATTTGTGCAAGCATGCTGGATTCCTTAAACGAATGCGTACAGGTTTACCTTTTCTCTTATCATATTGCCTTTTGTTATTATCTGCTTTCTTCTGCATATCTAGTTGCTAATATTTATTTCATAGCAGTCAGCTGAAATAGTACAGTAAAGTCCATGATATTTTTTCTATCACCTATTATGCAACAACTATTTTTTTTTTTTGCTCATGATAACTTGATTACGTACTGAGTTGTTGAACAGCTACTAATGTGGTCTGAATATTGTTACTTGCATTTATTATTGTTGCACGGAATGCCATATGCAATGGAGGCTTCAGTTTTGCTTAACATACATGAAAAATCTCAATTTGTTACCTTCAGACTGATTTGATTGAAGAAGTTTTAATTCTTCTGGTTCAATATTCTGATTGCTGTAAGTGTTTTCTAGTTTAGCCTTTCTGAAGAAATGGACAATAAAGGTATAGCTAATATGATATGACTGATATGGGTAATTTTCTCGACTACATCCTAATTTCAGGTGAAATCTCAAATATTTCTTCCCAAAGTTTCTAGTTTGCTAGAATTTATGAACTATAAATCATTCCTTTAGCCACATATTGTATAATTTTGGACAATAGAGTTCTCTGAGCGAACTTAGTCAAAATTGACGAGGTAAGCAACATAAACTATTACAATTACTGTTTTCAGATTGATCGAACAGTGGTCAGAACATGTTGGTTCATGTGCTAATTTGCTTAGATCCGTGGTGCTTGAGAGAGTGCGATTTGATGATATCAACATTGACAGGATCCTAAATAACCAATTAGGGGGATATTGAAGTGGAATTCTTCATGAAGTTATAAATGTAGGCCCATGAGGTTATAAATGTAGGCCCCCAAGATGCTTTTGGCTCCTTTGGTTGTGCAGAACTGATAACGCTCCTCAATGATAGATATTTGAATATGGTTATGCACACATGAAACCTTTGGGTAAACGATCCATTATTTCTGACTTGAGGAAAAATAATGCCATTTTCTGATGCAATTTTGCTAGTTATGATTCACGTCATCCAGTATAATGCCAATATCTTTGCTTCATATCTGTTAAAAGTCCTTGTCATTATACCAAAATTGTAGAGTTGTAGTGAGGGTTGAGGGTTATATATTTGTATTATTCTATTTCTGTCGCCCTGCAGGTCTAAGGCCCATTTTTGGGTAGAGATCTGGATTCACGGACCTATAGTTTTTTGTTTTTGTTCTTATAAAAACCGGCCTAAAATGCGTGCAAGAGGGATTGCAACATTTGTTGCTCTGATATGATGTTAAAGTTCCTGCCACTACACGAAAATCTCTATAGAGTCCTGGTGAGGATTGAGGGTTGTATACATGGAAGCTTCTGTAGTTTCAGATTTGATTTTCAAGATGCAGTAGGATCTTAAGCTACATTTTAAGGATTCTAAGATCCACTTTAATTATTCACAAAAAATCACGTGGTTCCAAGTGATTCTAGAGTAGTAACTCACTGGATGAGCCATCTACCGGGGCTGTATTTTTGCTACGTTACTGGTCAGCGAAGAATCTGTTGTAGTGTGGCTATATTCAATATCTATTTGATCTACCTTGTATGAATTCATAAACTATCTAATATTAACTATTTATCTTTACTTTACTTTTTTAAATATTTATCTATTTGGATTATTTCTCCAGCACAATGTCTCTTTAGACTAAGAAAAGCCTTAGAAAACTTTTCTCCACCAAAATTGTTAGGTTTATTGCTATACTGAAAGCAGCAAAAGCTGAAACCAATGCTAAATCAAGTTATGTCATTTATGTGTCTCTATTCTGTTGCTAGCCTGTTAGAATCACAGTCTACTGAAGTGACTGAATCTAGGTCAGTCTTTTGTAAATAAAAGTCGGGATTGAATTTGTTTGAAGAGCTCTCAAACACACTTCTAAGAGTTTTGATTGTTCTTTGCTACCTCTTTGCTAGATAGAGGACAGTCTTCTACTACATAAAGTTGGTCATTGATCTTCACCAATGAATAAGATTCTTTCAAAAAAATAAAAATGACAGAAGGTTTACTAATGGATTTCAGGGTTTTGATTTGATGGGATTGATGGTTTATGGACCCTCGTTTATAACATGTAAAATATATTATTGTTGCCTGGCTGCCTACAGTTTTTTGAATAATAGAGTGGAGTTTATCACTCCTTCCCTTCGTTTCTTGATCTTTTTTTTTTTAATTAGAAGTCTTCTGTGTGCTTATCTTGAATAGTCTGGGAAACTATTATTAATTATTAAATGAGTAATATTACAAAAAGAATGCCATCCAACTGTCTGGTTCCTCCTTAAAAGTTAAAACAAGAAACCTTTGGCTTTGTCCCATTTCTTTGATTCCCTACATTAGTTTGTTCTCACCAGCTTAATATCCTTTCAGTTTTTTATACCAATATAAATTGAGGGTTTATGGACCTCCTTTATAACTAATATAAAATATATCATTGTTGCCTGAATTTTTTGGATAGTAGATAGTTAGAGTTTATCACTCTTTCCCTTCGTTTCTTGATTTTTTTGTTAACAGAAGTCTTCCGTGTGCTTATCTTGAATTGTATGGGAAACTATTATCAAATGAGTAATATTACAAAAGAATGCCATCCAGCTCTTTGGTTCCTCCTTAAAACAAGAAACCTTTCTCCCATTTCTTTGATTCGCTGCATTGGTTCTGTTCATCTTCAGCTTATTGCGGATGATATCCTTAGTATGCGTTCGTTTTTTAACCCTTCATTCTGTTGGTTCAACTATGATCATACAACCTTAGGGGCACCAATATGCCTCTGTTACACATATCCAAACCATGACATGTTTCCATATCATAATCTAATACTACGTCAAGCTTCTTATGATGCACTAATGCTTCCAGAGTTATAACTATTTATAAATTGCCTAGAGTATATTTACATCTTATTTGTGTTGTAAAGCTGTTAATGTTTATTAACCGTGATCGTTTTCATTTTAGTTTTTTTTTTTGCTGTTAAAAATGGATCTTACCCTTAAAGTTTTGTTGTTTTCCAAGGCAACCACTACAATTAGGAACTTATCTCTTCTATTTTGTTCTTTCATTCAGCTCTCCGGACCACTTCTTGATGAAGGCCAGGTCAGAAGCATAGTTGATGAGATTAAACATGTGATTACTGCAAGCACAACTAGGAAAAATGAAAGAGCAGAGAGGACAAAGGCAGAGGATTTTGATGCTGAGGAAGGTGAATTGCTTAAAGAAGAAAATGAACAGGAGGAAGAAGTATTTGATCAGGTCTGTTTCTAGAAAGATGCTTTCCCATTTGGTTTTTGGCGAATTATTTCATATAGATTTAGCTTAATGTTTTAAGTAGTAGATTGCAAAAGTTGACTGAATTGCATGTTTTTTTCAGATTGGTGATTGCTTGGGTACTTTGATCAAAACCTTCAAGGCTTCTTTCTTACCATTTTTCGATGAGCTCTCTATGTATATAACACCTATGTGGGTAAGTTATTTTTTGTATTTGGTCTTACATATTTCTAAAATTGTTGGACACAACTGGGACCTGTTACATTTAACTGACTTGATCTGGTGTAGCCTTTAATAATTGTGCTGCCATATTGTCTTCGTAGAAGTTTTGGATAAAGTTGATGGCAGTATTATGAATTCTCGTCTTAGTTTTATATTCCAGGACATCCAGCCCCTCCTTTCTATACTGAAAGCAAGTTGTGAAAGATGTAATCATGTAAGCAACAGCTAGGAGGGGGACTGCACCTAGGGGGGACTAGGTGCAGTTTAAGCTGGGTTTACATGTCATTAATTTCTTTCCTCTCTCTCTCTCTCTATATATATATATATATATATATATAGAGAGAGAGAGAGAGAGAGAGAGAGAGAGAGAGGAAAGGAGGGGTAAACGGGATATGAGCCATAGTGCTCATATTTATACATGAGCCATGCACATGTGGACCAATAGGAATAGACTCCTACATCCCATGTGCACTAGTACACTCTATTTCTATTGGTCCACATGTGCATGGCTCATGTAGGAATATGAGCACTATGGCTCATACCCCGTTTACCATATATATATATATATATATATATATATATATATATGATGCCAAAAAAATTGGTGTGTAAAATATTGATAAACATAAATGATTGTTACCTGGGCATTATGAAGCTATACATTAATCAATTGATTTGTCTATTTGAGCTATTCAAATCACTATTAACAAACTAAAAAAGGTCTCAAACTAAAATACAAATCATTCACTTCTTTTAAAAAGAGTAAGAAACTTGACAAATTAACTAATTTTTTTCACCATATGAGGTCTAGACAGGCCTAAGTGGGTCTAGACAGGTCCAAGCTAGACAAGTTTGTCTGGAGGGGCCTAGGTGTGGCTGGATGCACACATGTCGTCACTTTATAGAACGTTTAGTATAAGCTAAAGAGCTTTGAGAACTTCTGTATATAGTATACCATAAGACTGATGGGAGTGACTAATATGAAACTTTTATGTTTAAAGCGACAGTGAAGGGGGATGTTTGGTTTGCTGGATTTACTAAACAATAAGTTACTGAAATCCAGCATCCCTTTTTTTGCTGCAATTGGAGCTACATGACATTGTTCGGATAGCTACAGTGCGTAGGTTGTATAATTCGAACTTTGAATAGAGAAAACCCTGCAAATGCAACTTTTGTTGCACAAAAATCGTCACAAGGCAGCTTTCGGATGGTGCATATGTACATTTGTATCAATGAGGCATGACACATCATCCTCATAACTGTCACCCCCTGCTTTTTTAGGAGCGTTTTTTGCATCTGTAGATGCTGTATAATAAACCAAATACATCATATAGACATCAGAAGCAATTGTTTTGCAGGAAAATCTTTTACTGCATTTTGAAAGAATCCTACTCTATGTTGTTATATCGCAATCGGGTATTAGTTTTGCTTGATTATTGTATCCTGTATCGTAAGATACATAATCCCATTGACGAATACATTGGAAAGTTATTATAAGTTGCATAACATATAAAGATAAATTGAACACATTAAACAATAATGAAGGGTTTCATTTAGCATCTAAATAACAATCATTACGAAGTTGACAACTAAAGGTTTAACTTAAACACAAGTTTACAACCATCATATGTGCTTAATATCCATAAATTTATCCACTCAACACCATAAGGTCCATATAGAAAAAATGTCAATGAAACACCCAAAAGAAAAGAAAAAAAAAACCAAAAACAAAGGATAAGAAAAATCTCAATAAATAGACGAGGAAAATAAAAATTGTCAAAAATAAAAAAAGGTATTGTATCGTGTATCGTATTGGACGAAGCAAAAAACATTCCCATCCTATACACCTGTGCGGTCTTGTACGATCTGTATAAAAAACCTTTTGTATCGTATCGTACGATATGCATCGTCTCTTGTACGGGATTAACAACGTGGATCATACTAAATAACCTGTAAAAGAGGAGTCAGTGGTTGGAGCATGAGAGGTTTTTTTGTTACAACAAACTGTGCAAAGGCAATGATCATGTCATCCATTTACTAACAACATAAATGCTATGAATCCTGATATATATGAATATCTGGTAAGCAGACACCCCAAATATCAGTGCCGTGTACGTGTTGCATTGTGCCTAACACGTATCTGACTTGACCACTAAGATGTGCTAAAGTCAATGTCTCGAGTCCATCTCACTGTCTGTAAGTTACGCTTCAGATTTTTTCCAGTGCAACATAAACACGATCTGATCAATTTCTAGTCTGATCTAGCTTTCATGATTTTTGTTTGGGCCATGTGACTTGTATTGACTTACTAGTTGACATGCTGTAAGGCTTGCCAGCTACTTATTGATTATAATTTGGTACTGTCTTCTGGATATATATACAATCGTTTGTATATCCCCAGTACGTTGAACTCTCTGCAACCTAGGTGTCACATGTCATGTAGTGTAGAACCTACCCTAGTTTGATTTCTTGTTTTCGAGTTTCGTCTCATAAATTATTAATGTTGACATCCTGTCTCTCTTTGACTATTGACTATGTATCCTGTGGTTTCTTTCACACTTTTAACTATTAGTCAAACAAGCTAGTGGAACTGGATATCTTTGCCCTATAGTCATGCCTAATTGCTAATTCGTTTGAAGACTAGAAATTTGTTGATTTTACTTTCATCAAAAAAATGTTCCTAAAATTAATAGTTGAAGGAACATTAACATTCTATCTTCATATGATAGTTATTAAAATCTTGTCTAGGTGAGAGACAACGCTATTTGAGGTTGCCCTCGCTTCAGCCATGCCTGAGCCTTGCTTTTGTTGCGAAGAAGTGTGACCTTATACGAGGACCCAATAGCATCATCGACCATTCCTATATGGGATTCAAGCGACCTTGAAACTTCCATGTTTTGTTACCTACAAGGGTGACATGAAACAGAGCAAAACAGAGCAGTTTCGAGATCGAGGGACTATATTTTTCTTCTTATTATGCATGAATCTTGCTTTGTTCAAAAGCACACCTTGTTTTTGTGCTTTGGTCCTAGGTTCTGTACCATCTTGGTGTCTAAGTGCGCTTCTTCACCTCTTAGCTTTTCAAAAAATTATCAAGAGGATTTATCGCTCCTGTTAGTTTTAATACTAGCAGAGCCCCAGAGGGATATATATATATATATATATATATATATATAGAGAGAGAGAGAGAGAGAGAGAGAGAGAGAGAGAGAGAATAAGGGAGGTGAGATGGCACCTTACTCTAAAAACAAGGGTGGCGGTGACGTGGCACAATCCCAACCACACATTTCATAATTGGCAATTTGCACTTAACCCCCTCCCCTCGTTTGTGTGGTTGAGATTGTGCCACATCACCGCCACCTTTGTTTTTATAGTGAGGTGCCATCTCACCTCCCTTATTCTCTCTCTCTCTCTCTCTATATATATATATATATATATATATTTTTTTTTTCTTTGAATAAACCTGTAATCATGTACTTATTTTGATTATTTTCTTATCTATGATCTACATATACAGGGTAAGGACAAGACAGCTGAGGAAAGGAGGATTGCAATTTGCATTTTTGATGATGTTGCAGAACAATGTCGGGAAGCAGCACTCAAGTAAGTAGTTTGAGTAGATCTGATTGCAGACCATTCATTTGTAAAGGTACTGGCCTTTATTATTTCATCTCTACTACAGATATTATGATACCTATCTTCCTTTCCTATTGGAGGCATGCAATGATGAAAATGCAGATGTTAGACAGGTTTGTTACCTCCCTTCTCTCTCTCTCTCTCTCACACACACACACACACACACACACACACACACACACACACACACAGAGCTAGCCCCGGCTTCTTCTCACTAACTTGCTCACCATCTTCTTGACACAGAATCTGTGCTGATTACACCATGCACAAACACACACTATGCCAGACCTGCTTTCCTGTATAATCTATTACTTTGGTTTCAGTCTGCTGTTTATGGGATTGGTGTATGTGCTGAGTTTGGTGGTTCAGTGTTTCAACCTCTTATTGGAGGTAATCATGTTTATTGTGCTATCTATTCATGTTGACCTGTATCATTTTGTTAATAATTGTTAATGATTCTGTATTTTTTATTTCTGGTCTTCTGTAGAGTCTTTGTCCAGATTAAATAATGTGATCAGACATCCGGAGGCACTGCATGCAGACAATATAATGGCATATGACAATGCTGTTTCTGCTTTGGGGAAAATATGCTTTTTTTACCGTGATAGTATTGATGCTGCTCAGGTATTTTATTGTCGTATTGTTTTTTGTTACTGCCCTCGCACAGTATGTATCAAAGTACTGCCTATTTATAGTGTTACTAGCATTTTGACAGTATTCCAGTCTTGAAACTCCGTTTTGATAATTAAAGAGGAAAGGCGAACCAAAATTCTCACATATCATGCTGCATGATTCAATTTAGGTGTTATATTTTGCTATTTAGTTTAACAAATAATTAAGTCCCTCCAAATATTATTATTATTATTGACTGATCTAAGTATCATCAGATATGCAAATGTTGGTACAAGGATGACAAACAACTAGAACAAAGTCTTTATCCTAATTTCTTGTGGTCGTCTACATGAATACGTATCTTCTTTACATGTAACTTCCATTCATCTTCTAAGGGTGATCTCTCTCACACTAGCAAAAACCATATCTTTTTTCAGTCTCCATCGAAAATCTCTTTGGTCACAAGTGTCTCTAATAGTTCCTTCAACTAATAGTCTACCACTCCTAACCGGGTTGTCTCCGTTGCATGTCCAACCACCTCAAATGTCTTGTGCACTTACAATTTATTTATGCTATAAGTTCATATCATTACCTACATAATATGAATCACATGATTTAAGGATTTGTACAACATTATGTACACTATCATCTTGTTTAAACTATATAATTTTGGGGTCGGCTCTTTGAACCCTCTTCTTTCATTCGGCTATGTTAAGGTACATGTCCTCTGCTAACACTAGCAAAATCTATATCCTTCTTTAACACTTCAAATCATGTTCGTCTACATGTACCTCTACTCCTAGCGTCTCCATTACCTACTATATCCTTACGGGAGCATATACTGGTCTACGTTGCAGATGTCCAAATCACCTAAGTCTAAGTCGATTTTGTCTCATTTGCCTTCAATTGGCACCACCTCCAACTTCCTGCGGATGCACTAATTTCTGATCCTATTCTTAGATATATTGTAACTCAAGGGCGGAGGGAGGGGTGGCCTAGGTAGGGCAAGTGCCCCACCTGGAATTTAGGAGAGAGTTATGTTGTTCTTCCTAATTACACAGGTGCCCCATCCAAGGATAAACTCATGCACACCCTCATTTATAATTCATAAGTCTCTTTATTATATTACTATAAATGCTGGTTTTCATTTATATTCCATAAATCTCTTTATTATATTACTATAAATGCTAGTTTTAGTTTGCTAATAGCCGAAATATTTGAAATTCTGATTTTTTCAGACATTTTCTTGTTACCATATTGGTAACTATCATATTATCCAGTACAAGTTTCTAATGGACCCGCTTCTTATTTTTTGCTTTTTTCTTTGCATGAGGAAGGATATCCAAGAACTATTTTTGTTTATGTCAAATAAATTTCAAAATATAGTGTGAAAAAAGGAGAGGAAGAATATGTTGGTTGTTAATAAGTAGGAAGAAATTAAGCTAAGCCGAGTACGGGCTTACAAGCTCAGTTTGCCCAAAGTTAAGACTTCACCGAGCTTACTACTTGTCGAGCTTGTTCACAGGCTCACAACCTAAGTTCTCCATGTTCAAGCTCAGTTTATTAGTGAAGAATAATCGGGCTCGAGTGCTTCTCTCTACATTTGCGGATGTAATCTTATTTATTAAATTACTAAGGTTTTGATACTTGCAAGTTTGAATCAAAATATGAAGACTCTTCGCATAAGAACATAAATTTGCCAATATTCTACGGTTATGTAACCTCTCATTAAAGGTTTATTACATGTTTACGATCAATTGTTATATAGTCTTGAAAACTAAGAAAGTTGCAAACACAGCAATTGATTGAGAATACAATGTCTTACCTGACATGGAGTTTTGGCTCTGCCCATGTTGCTACTCATCCATCTTATATTTCTCATTTCGTCTACATAACTTTCTACTTTCTGGACATGTTGTTTCTTAATTACCAAACACTGATTCATAAAGTATGATTGATCTTATAGTAGTCTTGTAGAACTTTCCTTCCAACTTCAAAGATATCTTGCACTCACAAAGTATTCCAAAAGTTTTGAGGAGGAAATAATATAGTGATTGGTACTGTTTGTGCTCTTTGACGATTCCGTTGTACTCCCACATTGGTTATTGTGAAAAGAATCTGTTGTCTGTCATACATGGCCTAAATGAAATTTGGTGTGGTTTTCTTATTAGCAATTCAACCATTATTTCATTGTCAGCTCAGAAGATCATTGATGTTCTTCTTCTCGCATGCTATGATTCCAGGGGTTGAATGGATAACAGCCCCTAGCTCTAGTTAACATATTATTCCACATGGACCCACTGATTGTGAATGGTAGCTGGGGTTCCAAACTTTGAGAAGATTCTATAATCCAATCATATTACAAAATCTACTTAGGACCTTTTAGTTTTTAAATATAATCCAGGCTTTATTGTGAAATATATGTTGTCTAACTTTCCGATAAGTATATAATACGGTTAACATTTTGTTAAGTATAATTCTGTTAATTATATTCAACGCAATATTGTTTGTATGCTAAAGTGACATTGCATGTATAATTTGATTCAATTGTATTGCATACTTGTAGTCTTGTACACGGTTTAAGAACATCTCATTCAATTTTGTTATCCAAGTGTAATTTGTGACATTACTTATCTTTTTTACAATCTAGTTAATAAAGAAAATAGTATAGTGATATTGTAAATCCTTTTGAATCTAAGTTTTTTAAAGTAGAGATTAGTTTGAGTACAACTCGAAACGATCATTCTGTCAAAAATGGTGTAAATAGCCATAAATGACACAATATTAAGTGTCTTTGGACCACCGCTAGTTGAGAACCGACTCCTACAACTAACCCAAGTTGATCAAAATTTGATAGACTAAAGATTTGTTAAGGTTGATTAGCAAAAATCATTTAAACTATTATTCTAGTAATCTAGGCTGTCATATTATTTTAGTACACTATTTCTTGCAGAACTCTAGACTGTAATAGTAGTAAACATGACCGGCAAAGAAGAATATTCTAGTGCCAAGCCAGCGAAGTTCACTGATTGATACTTCAAAAGGTGGCAAAGTTAGATGAGATTTTGACTCACCATCTTAGGGTTGATTTCCGCTATTGATGGGTCCACACCTATCACAAATGTTTCTGATGACACTGAGTCTGACGTAGGAGTATCCAAATCCTCTAGCTCCTTAAAACCTAAAACCCCTAAAGAAATAGACTACCATTGCTTCCATAGAATTCTAAGCACTTTGTCTGTCTCTATATGACATATTTTTTGAATATAAAAGCGCTAAAGAACTCAGAAATATTTTGGAAGAAGAATATTGTTTTCATGATGTTGAAATTGAAAGATTCAATTCTTCCACGTTCAATAGGTATTTTATGGTAGACCACAAATCTATGCATGATCAAATCCATGAATTCAAAGAATACCTTAGGCACATTCAAGCCAAAGCTACAACCTTCTTTAATGAGCATAAGATGACTTGTTTGATAGATAAGCTCCCTCATTCTTGGTCTGATTATGCTGAAAAATTTATCCATACAAAATAAGACATTATCTTTGTTTAAGTCCTAAATGTTATTAGAACAGAAGAACAAATTAGGTTAAGGTCTAAGCGTAAGCCTTAGTCTAAGGCTAAGGTAAACCTTATAGAAAACCAGGATAAACCCAGATCCAACCTTCACAAACCCAATGGAAATTCTTTAAGAAAAAGAACGTTCAACTCTTCTACCAGAACCATTAAAAACCAACAAAGCTATAAACCTAGACATTATAGTCAGACTCAGGATCAAGAAAAGTTTTGCTTAGTGTGCGACATGACAAATCATCTATCCTTCAACTGTTGTTTCTACAGAAAGAATGAAGCTATCAAGACATCTTTTAAGAAAAAAAAGAAATGCCAAACCTGAAACAAACATTCTTATGAATTGTTTCTCTATTTTCTTTAGGTCTGTAAGCTATCAACCCTTAGTCAATATTTTTAACATTTTGATGATTGGTAGTTGGATCTTGGGCTAATATTCATATTTCGTTTGATTGCTCATATTTTCTAACTATCAAAAATCAGGTAGAGGAGATGTAATCTTAGGATATAGCTCAGAGGCTCAGATTATAAGAAGAAAAGAGTAGAGTTGAATATGAAATCAGGAAAATTCTACCTCTTCATGATTTGCTTCATGTGCCGTCAGTCAGAAGAGATATAACTAGTGGATTTTTCTTGTTGCTTCAAGATACAAGTGTGTAATTAAAGCAAATAAATTAGTAATATCTAATAATAATTCTTCTGTTGGAAATGACTTTGTAAAAGATGGATGATGCATTTTTAACTTTATCAATAATGTCCTATTCTCCAAACATTGATTCTAAAGTTAAAATTTCAAAACTATCATAGAAAGGAGTACTATGAACCGTAAAATGATATCTTTAGACACTGCTTGTATAGAAGCTGAATGGCTCAAAAATCTCCTTATATATATGTTCTACATATTTTTTAACCTGGTATTTCTATAATATAGAATTGCTAAAAGCATGATTCTGTGTATGTTGAGATGAACAGGTACATGCAACTGCGTTTCAAGTTAATAATGAGCCTATTAGGCAAATATATGGTTCTTGACTATATAAAGTCAGAAAAGAACCTTGCAAAACTTTTGACGAAGAGTCTGTTTAGGACATTAATCCTAGAATCATCGAGGGGGATGAGGTTAAGCCCATAAGTAAGTCACCAACAGTGGCAACCCATCGGTTCAATGGGTAGAAACAAGCTGAACTTAGGTGATTAATATGGAATACTGACCCTGATATTAAATTCTCATAAATTAATGCCGAAGCGACTCTACGAAGTTGTACAAAGATACTCTGTCCCTATGATGACAATGTTCCAGTATGATATGGTTAGGATGAGTTTTGTAAATTCTTAATAAGTCCAAGCATGATTATACATGGTTGACACCAATCACCAATCCTTTGAGGACTTACCTATATGAGAGATCATGAAGGTCGCGACTATGAGACATGGCGATCTCGGACAGCTCTCATGAATAAGGAAAAGTGCACGTGGCCCATCAAAAGCGCTACCCGATAGACCTAAACTTCTGGCGTACTATGTGTACTACTTTATGAATCTGATTAAAGAGGTCCGGTTCAAGACATAGTCCATCAAATACTTCTTCAGATAAAGGCAATAGTTACTAAGTGAGATTCAATGTTGTAGTACATATCACCTATTGCATAATATACACTTGTCGATAAATTCTCTATTCTTATTCTTTGTTCTCTCTGTTTTCGGAACTAAATTTTTTGGGGAGGATTGTTGCATATTTTACTTGGTAACAAATAAAAAAACCAAGTGTCCGGTTCTTATGGTCATAAACATAGGAGAGTGATTCTTTGTTTGACCGGTTCTTATGTCTTAAAAGCAGCCATTAGTTAAAGTAGGTTGCCTATATATATTGAGTGTTCTCTTCTATGTGGGACACAACTCTTTTTTAATATACCTATACTCTCGTCCTCCTACTAACAGCAAAGCTCTATCAATACGTTTTCCTACTGTGTTCATTTCAAATTTCTGGGAATAGCTAAATTCGGGTCACTCTCTCGAAGCTGTGTAGTGACGAGAAGCCGGTAGCACTAGAATTTTACCTCAGGAGGATTCGAGAACAAGTCTGCACATAGACCTCGAATAATCTTTTAGATTGTTAGAAATTTTCTTTGATTTTTTATAAACAAAATAACAAAGGGTTGAGTTACCGGTCTCTGGGGAAGTCGTGTACGAAGTACTGTAATATATTGGAATTTTACTTTAATTTTCTGTAAACAAAATTAATAGTAGGTTAGAGTTACCGGCCTTTGATAAAGTCGTGTACGAAGCAGTCCTAAGAGATTATTCGAGGTTTATGTGCAAACTTGTTCTCGAATCCTCCTAGAGAAAATCATGTGCTACCGACTTCTCGTCACTGCACGTCTCCGAGAGAGTGACCCGAACTTAGCTATTACCCATAAATTTGGAATAAACACAGTAGGAGACCGTAGTGATAGTGCTTTGTTATTGGTTGAATGAGGACGCAAATATAGATATATTAAAAAAGAGTGACGCTTTTGATTTATGTGCAAACTTGATTTTTTTATTTTTATCAAGTAAAATATGCTGCAATCCCTCCCAAAAAATTAAGTTCCGAAAACAGAGAGAACAAAAGAATAAGGATAGAGATTTTTTTTGAAAATTGTATACTATGCAATAAACGAGATGGACTACAATCTTGAATCTCACTTATTGACTATTGTCTTTATCTGAAAAGGTACATGATGGATGGATCAGATTCAGAAAAATAGCACACATAGTACGCTAAAGGTTCTTGGGTCTACACACATAGTATGCTAAAGGTTCTTGGGTATATCGGGTGACGCTTTTGATTGGTTATGTACACTTTTTTTCTTGTTTATGAGAGTTGTCTCTGATCGTCTTGTCCTACAGTCGTGACCTTCACAACTTCTCATATAGGTAAGTCCTCAAAGAGTTGGTGATCGGTGTCAACTCTGCATAAATATGCTTTGACCTATTAAGAGTTTTAAAAAACTCATTCTAACCATATCACACTGGAACACTGTCATCGTAGGGATGAATTATCATTGTACAACTTCTTACAACCGTTTGGGCAATAATTTATAAGAATTTAATCTCAGGGTCGGTGTTCCATATTAGTCACCTAAGTCCAGCTTGTTTCTATCCATTGAACCAACTTCTTGAGATCTCCAGTTAGACTCGGTTGGGTTGCCACTAATGGTGACTTACTTATGAGCTTAATCCTATCTCTCTCGATTATTCTAGGAGTAATGTCTTAGACAAACTCTCGGTCAAGAGTTTTGCAAGGTTTTGTTTTTCTGACTTTATATAGTCAAGAACCATATATTTTTGCTTAATAGGCTATTTGGAGACTTGAAGCGCAGCTGCAGGTACCTATTCATCTTAGAATTCACAGAATCATGCGTTCAGCAGTTCTATATTATAGAAATATGTTCATATATATATATATATATATATATATATATATACAAACACACACGCACACCCACACCGAAGGTATTACCCTAGTGGTAATGTGGCGGGCCGCCTTGGAGTAGACCAAGGTTCGATTCCTCCTCCGTCGGCTGGGTGTCTCTTATAGCCACTGGTGGAGCATATATATATATATATATATATATATATATATATATATATATTTGAGCCATTCAACTTTAGTACCAGCAGTGTCTAAAGCTATCTTTTTTTCCAAAGTCCATGGTACTCTAGTTATGATAGTTTGAAGATTCAACTTTAGAATCAATTGGAGAATATGGCATTTTATTGTTAAAGCTAAGAATGCATAATCCATCTTTTACAAAGTCATTTCCAACAAATGAATCATTCTTTAGATATTACTACTTTATTTCTCTATAACAAACTTGTACCCTGAAGTTACAAGAAAATCCAATAGCTATATTCCTTCTGATTGACGGCACATGAAACAGATCATGAAGAGAGAATTTTTCTGATGTCATCTTCAGATCTACTCTTTCTCTTCCTATAATATGCGCCGCTGAGCTATCACTTAATGTTACATCTCCTCCACCTGATTCCTGATAGTTTGAAAACATGAGCGACCAAATAAACGTTAACATTAGCTCAAGAATCAAAACATCAATTATCAGAATGATACGAAGTATTGACTAAGGGTTTATATAGCTCAAAGACTTGAAGAAACTAGATGATCCATTCAGGAGCATGTTTTCTTCAGGTTGACATTGCCTCTTTCCTTAAGGGAGTTTTGATAGCTTCTTTTTTCTGTAGAAATAGTTGAAGGATAGATGGTTTGTAATGCCACACTAAGCAAAACTTTTTTTGATCCTGAGTCTGACTAGAATGTCTAGGTTTATGGTTTTGCTGGTTGTGGTGCTGATGCTGAAAGTTATTCTTCTTCTTGGATTTGTGATGATGATTAAACTTGGGTTTGTCTTGAAATTCTACAAGGTTTACCTTTTAGCCTTAGACTCAGTCTTAAGGTTAGATCTTAACATAATTTGTTTTTCTGTTCTAATGTTATTTAGGACTTGAACAATGGTAAGGTCTCATTTTGTATGGATACGTTTTTCAGCATAATCAAACCAAGTAGGAGAGAGCTTATCTATCAAGCAAGCTATTGTATGCTCATTAGAGAAGGTTGTACCTTTGGCTTGAATGTGCGTAAGGTATTATTGTAATTCATGGATTTGGTCATTCATAGATTTATGATCTACCATAAAATATCTACTGAATGTGGAAGAATTAAATCTGTCAATTCCTGCATCATCACAACCATATTCTTCTTCCAAAGCATTTCAGAGTTCTTTAGCGCTTTTATATTCAAAGAATGTCATATAACGACTTAGACAAAGCGCTTAGAATTCTATGGAAGCAATGATAATCTATTTTCTTAGGGTTTTTTAGGTTTGGTGGAGTTAGGGGACTTGGATATTTCACTCAGTGTCATCAGAATCATTTGTTATAGATGTGGATCCATCAATAGCTGATATAAGCCCTAAAGTAGTGAGCCAAAATCTCATATGATTTTGCCACCTCTTGAAGTAGGAACCAGTGAACTTTGTTGGCTTAGCACTAGTCGATTCTTCTTTGCCAGTAATGTTTACTAATATGACAGTCAAGAAGTCTCTGGGTATTGTATTTAATGATTTTAATCTATATGACAACTAGAATACTAGACTAATAGTTTGATTTTTGCTAATCAACCTTAATAAATCTTTAGTTTATCAAGTTTGATAGTTTTGATCAACTTGGATTAGGTGTAGGGTTCCAGTTCTCATCTAGCGGTGGTCCGAAGTCACTTAAATACCGTGTCGCTTGGGGTTATTTATACCTTTTTGATAGGACCCTTTCGGCTTATACCCAAACTGATGTCTACTTTAAAACTTTAAGATTCAAAGGGATTTGCAGTATAAGTAAACTATTTACTTTAACCTAAAAATAATAATTATTCCTAATATTTGAACAGGTATGAACTATTATAAACTGATATATAAGTATAACAACTTTTTGTTATACAAGAAGTTTTAGTATTTGGTATGAATACGAACAAGTTCTTATATCACATAATTGATTAAAACAACACTTATTTTATGTACTTGGCAGAATGAATGTCATGTAATCAACAAAATGTAATAATCAATATTTTAAGACAGGAATGTGTTGTTCTGTTGTAATCAACAAAATGTAATAATCAATATTTTATGACAAGAATGTGTTGTTCAACAGAATAATAAAACTGATAACTTGTTCTACCCAATATTATACCTTGTTTAAAGTACCAAGATGATATTTTAATGTCACAAATTGTAATAGTTTTTACTATAGTGTGTAAAGACCAGTATGTGTAACTTGTCTAAATGAATCAAAACTTGTTTGTCTAGTTATTAAACTAGTTATTCCGAATATTTACAAAAAAAAAAGGCAAAATTAAGAATAGTGATGATCAGACTAAAACAGGTGAGCCAAAAGTTTGTTGAGAAAATGCAAAATTAACTATAGAGATGATCTAACTTCTAATCATGTGATTGTGGGTCCCACCGAGTGTGCCAAAAGTTTGATGAAGATGCTTAGCAATTTGCTAATCAGTTCTTAAAGAACTGATTAAGGGTAAACCACTTCTTTCTAATTTCTTTTCCCTTATTTGCTGATAGGGTTTGTAAGAAATGACGAAGTTGGTATGAAAGGACAACTGTGGTTATAGGCCTAGTACTTAACCTAGTTGTGTATGTAACATAACAGAAACACATCAAGCAGTCCATAATCACTATGCCTATTTGATGCAATTTCCAAATTAGATTCAACAATATTTTTTCGTTGTAAACTTTTTCTTTTGATTAGTGCACTATTAGAACTTTGTTTCATATCCGAAATGTTATTGTAGCTGTGTAATCTATGTTACCTTACCATGTACTCTTCTGTTTTCTGGCAGATCATTCCTGCTTGGCTAAGCTGCTTGCCAATAAAAAGTGACATGATTGAGGCAAAAATTGTGCATGACCAGCTTTGTTCAATGGTAGAAAGGTAATCCAGGTTACATATAGTTAGGCATTATATGAAGCCTGATATTACTAAGCTCCTGTATATCCTTTTGTGACATAAAAAATGTATAAATACTTCACAGGTCGGATATGGAACTTTTGGGTCCTAACAATCAATATCTTCCTAAAATTCTTTCAGTGTTTGCTGAGGTAATTTAATGTCTGCTTTGCCCATTATTAGTTGTATTTAGCCATTATTTCAGTTGTTAGCTCTATTCCGTGCTCAATGGATTTGAATCATTTCAGACACCGTCTTGATTCCTTCTATAATGCCTATTAAATATAAGATCTACATATCCCGCAAATACTAGTGAGACTTAATCTTCTCTCTTCACATCCCTTCTGCATGGGGGATGAAGGGATCAAACCGGCACTTTTCCATTTCAGGCTTCTGACCTTCTCTAGTAAATGGAGGGACAAAGTCCTTGTTGCATGTGCGTTTAGTTTTCTTTGCAACTTTATAATATGGTGGTCTTTCTGAGTTTCATCAGGGGACCCAATAAATGTGCTCAGTGTGCACAGGGCTGGACTTGATATGTGAGTCCTACGAGGCGGTTCCCTCGGGCCCAAAATTTTATAGGACACCAAAATTTTTTAATACTATTTTATATATGTAAACCTAATTTTGAAAAAAAAAATTTCAATTCAACAGACTCATTCGAACACTTTTAGTCCGCGTAAGAACTTTTTTATTATCGGATATCTAAACATCATATATTAGAATACCAAGAGACAAGTCAATTAGTCAGATTAAAAAAAATTTGGTGCAGTCGCTGTCAAAATTCTCTCCTTCCGTCGATCTAACAGTCTGACACACACAATCTTTTCTACCCTTGCGCCGTTATCAATCTCCTCTTTCGATGTCTCTTTTTGTGTGTTTCTTGGAGGTAATTGAACAACAAAATAAGTTGCAATTTTGATTTTTTTTGTTTGGAACATCTTCAATTTTATGAATATTTCATTATGAAATATATCATTTTCAATATTATATTTTCTTTATTTTGTTTATTTTTTAAATTTTGTGTTGATAATACTATTGTATCATCGTCGATGGAAAAATAAATTATGTGAATATTAAGCTTTGAGGGCACAGTTTTTATAGTTCGTCTCAGGCCTTAAAATCTAAAGTCCGGCACTGAGTGTGAAACCAATTTCCTTCCAGTTTCGAAACTTGGGTCATCCCATACCCAAGGTTGGTTATCAACCACCATGGAATGTCCTTTATGCACTTATCTTCTTAATATTGTAATTACAATGATGTCAACTTGCATTAAATAGTTTAATTGCTAGTAAAAGTGGTTCTTCATTTCCAGCACTGATGATAAATCCATAACTGTTTGATTATTGATTACAAGCAATTTCTACTGCAGACCTTCCCATTGGGGAAAGAGCTTTCATAAGATTGATGCTGAAATTGCTATTCATAATTCAAATATGGCTTACAACAAAGAAATATATAAAGCCTTCAAGTTGTTAGGCTTGTCTAAAATCACTTTACACTAATTAACTGCTCTACTAAGGATCAATCTCTGCACGTGCATCAAATTAATCTGCTGCATGTCTCTTTTACTGCGCCAATACAGTTTAGATGTGCATACTTATTTTGACGACCATCTCTTCAGTTGAGAAAATTGCACATTCTTCAGCTAATATCCATGGCATTATGCATCGTATACTTAAAGGTTTAGCATGCCATATTGATAGTGACATGGTCTGGATTATTTGTATCCATATCTACATTCATACTTCAGCTTCCCACCATGGTATTTTGCAGCAGTGTTTAAATTCAATGATTATCTACTTTCTGTTTTGGCTTGTGATGATAATGCTGGCTATTCCTAATTCTGATCAGCTTTCTTTTTTGCTATTTCTAATTCTGGTCGGCTTTCTTATTTGTTAGGTTCTGTGTGCGGGAAAGGATCTTGCCACAGAACTGACTGCTAGCAGAATGATAAACCTTTTGAGGCAGCTCCAACAGACGATGCCACCTGCTGTGCTGGCCTCAACCTTGTCATCCTTACAGCCGCAGCAGCAGCTTGCACTGCAATCTGTCATGTCGTCGTAAATATATTTTTTGGTGCGACCAACGGAACCAGTGCTTGCTCTGCGGTCAGTTTGCTTGTTATTTACACATATTCCACTACCCATTTTTGATGTTTGATTTATTCAAAGTGATATGCGATCGGTGATTACATCTTTTTGCTCGAGAGTTGAGTTGAAGGGTTCAGAGAACCCATGGCTTTGGTTGTAGAATGTGTATAGTATTCCACGAGTCATATGAATCAGTTGTATTATGTGCTGCATCCAGTGAGTCAAAAGGACCGCCCCATAGTGGGCTTTCGAGATTTTTTCCTTTCTTGTCAAGGCTACTAATTGGTATGCCAGTGAGTAAATACTTTATTGTAGCAGTTTTGATGCTTCATGTCCTGTTTTTGCCCCCTCCCCCGTTTGATAATGGAACAATTGGTTATGTTGAATCGGACTCTCTTGTCGATTTGCTATATCATTTAATTGCCATGTGTTCTTGTGATGTAGTTCTTTCCCTGCTCTTTTAATGCTTTCACACATTGTTTTCAAGCTCAGTGGTGATGCTAATGTAGATATCTGAGTGTATTGTTTCACAACCTTCCATGCTTGCTATTTTCTGTTGTTCATAACCTGCGAGGCCAGGAAATTTCCCAAATTTCTATGGGAATTCTTGTTTGCTATGACTTTGAAATTAAGTTATTGCAGAAAATTTGAGGTTCTCCATGATAGACTTTCAAACTAGCAGTAATTATCTTTGAACTGTCATCTTGATCTTAATATTGATATGATCGTACTGCTGGGGGCAATACTGATGTCAAACTAATGCTTAAGATGTTTTTCATACCATAATCTAGTTTGTCCCATTTTCCCCTGGTTTTACCTCAATTTATTCCAATTGATGCTTATTTCACGGTGAGCCGCAATAATCCATGCATTGCATAATGAAAGCCTCGCATGTAGATGATACACTCGATCATTCCCAAATCATTATATGGGACTATAGATCAGTTGCCAGTACAAATACTTCAAACTTTTCATATGAAATTTACCATGTATAGTCCATGTTACTGAGCTTCAACTACTTCTGTGGTTTTTCAAAAGTTCACATCTGAAGCAGTTTTTTGAGTAAGAGATTGCTGTCAAAACCATCTTCAACCTACTTCCCTTAGAATTGGTTGAGAATGGGTTGGCTATAGAGCAACAGAAAACTACATGAAAAAAACATTTTTTTTTTGGGAGAATCTATATACCCCACATGTATTACCTAGCACACCTCAAGTGCTAAGTACACCATATTTTAAATGAATGAAATTAACATAAATGCTAAGTACATTCCATCACGTGACCAAAATATTATTTTCTATTATAACCTAAAATCTATCATCATTCCTAAGCACACTCTACACCCTTACAGCTGGTCCCTCTCCTCTCTTCAAACCCAACCGGTCCTCCCTCTTCGAACATCATAATTAGTTCAAAATGAGTATTATTTTCGTTGAGGACCACTGCTAGTGTTTCGAATTCCTTAAATTCTTGTTAAAACGAAACAAATTTTGAAATTTGTTTGGACGTATTCACTGTTCTGTTCGAGCCTGATCTGTCGAGTGCACATAATGATGTTCGACCCACGACAGTCGAACATTGTTGTACAGATTCGACCATAGTGTGTCGAACGGAAGATTACATGTTCAGTCATTCTTATGTTCGACAAATGCAGGTCGGACACTAACCGACATGTTCGACAATCATTGTTCGAACTATACATGTCCTATTCGACCTCTGCCAGTCGAACTGCTATTGAGATGTTTGGCCAATACAGGTAGAACAGACAGTGGTCCGTTCTACCAATATTGTCGTCCTCATCGCGATTTTTTTTTTGGGTCCAACACTTCTCATTACACTACTTCAAACCGAAAAATTACCTAAAGAGAGAACGTATATCGTGTCTTTGAAGTGAATTTTTTCCCTCCATGATGCCTTCTTCACAATTTCAATATAGGATTTTTGAATTTTTGGATTGGTTTAGAGAAGGTAGAAATTTAATAAGGAAGAAGAAGATGACGTGTGTAGGAGGAAGACTGGTGGGATGTGCTTAGTAAATCATGTGGATATATGAATCTTTTAACATGAATCTATTTTCCAATTTAAGTTATATGAAATGTGCTTAAGTAGGTCATGAAATGTAGATAGCCGGACTCTTTTTTTTTTCCTGATAGATTGATGATCTGACATCTAACCCTTTAAATTGACGTCAAATTCCTAACCAATGTTTCTATCAACATGATAAATTTATGCCATAGAGTAGTTGGCAAGTAGTAGATCTACATTTTGACTATACAATTAAGCTCATATAACCAAAATATATTCTCCGGTTTCTTTTCCACAGTTTGGACAAAGAGGTAAGATAGACACATCTCAAAATTGAAAAGTTATCAAACAACATTGGACTGTTTAAGAAAAAAAAAACAAAGCAGCGTGCAGTGAAATCTCAAACCCAGCATTCATCTTCAAATCTGTATGCTGCAATAAGTAGAGGCATTTCTGCTGTGCGAATCTTAGCCACAAGTCCATTGCAGATTCCAAGGGTCTCTTACAAAATACACCTTGACGAGCAACACATCTATATTCAATTAAGGGACTTACTGTAGAAAATAGTCAAGGCACCTCTCTAGCCCTCAATTATAATTAGAAGCTAAAATTGAACTCGAACTTGGTTATCAAGCATCATTAGATGGTCAAGACGGTGCTATATTAAGATAACAGTACAATAAAATTGGAATTTCAAGATTTTTAAGTATCACTTGGGTTCCGTGCTATCTTAACATGCTGATGCATAGACATAGTAAATGAAGCTCAGAGTAAAAAACCTGCAGATGGTGTTCCTCATCTCTAACCTTATTATTAAGCCAACCCTTTCATGGTTACCCATAAAACATCACAATTCTGCTTTACAACTGACCAAAAACTTTATGCATATTGACACGTGCATAAGAGTATCCACAATAGAGCCCAATTAACAATAAAAAATAAATAAATCTATAATAAGTTAGGTATGTATGGAAATAGTAGAAAATGATACAACATAAAATGACTTTGATGGCAAAGATACAAAAAATTATGTGGTCAGAAAATAATGTGAAATCTAAAATATAAAAATTGGGACTCCAAATTAAGTCTTGAGTTCCTACATTCTAAATGTAGAAATTCTAGAAATTCTCAGGCCCAGGCTATAGCTCGTGTGGTTGTAACGGAACCATCATGGAGCTTCAATTGAACCTTACTATTTTACAAAATGAAGCTCATACATTCTGAATCTAGAATCTAGAAATTGGGATGAGCCTTACTATTGGTGCTCTAAGGATCATGATGAAGTAAGAAGTCAAATAAATGAAACCAGAATATTCATATTAATGTAACTTTTACATGCCTTACATAATGATACTTGTGGAATTTCAACTTTCCGAATGAACACAACAGTTGATGCATCGAGAGTCCACTAACTATATTTTACAACACAACATAAAATAAAGATACAAAGAATACAAAGATAAGAGAGCACACATATGTTGGTTTCTTTATGCAGTGGAGGTTTCAACAGGAGGAAGGCTACTTAGGGTTGGAATCAAGGCCAACATTTGGTTCTTGATGATTCCCATGCAAGTTTCTATCTCTCTGTAAATAGGAAGGTTCTGCGGACAGCACGGTTGCAAACTTGTTACTGCAGAATCAAGAATCTGTGCAACCTCAGCTGGAGGGTATTGCCTCTCGGCGCAGGTCTGCATGATACGAAATAAGGAGCTGAGAGCATCCAAAAGATGATGATTTCACATTATATATATGAGGATAGCACAATAATCAACAATAAAAACAAAAGTCAACCAAGGTTCTCAGTGGCATCAAGAGGATTAGCTGCAAACTGAGTCGTTGAATGAGCACAAATTATTCGACAAAACCTGTAGTGCTTTAACATCTAGTGGAACTATGCAGCATAACTTTGGAATACCCCATTAATAACACCTGACTCTGGAATTGGATACAGATTTACACCAATCTGTTCAGATTTGTGAATCCTGATTTGCAAAAACTTAAAACGGATTGTTGGGACACGATATAGTCCGAAAAAAATCACAAAAAAGAAAGAAAATAGAAGTAAAAGAAAAAGGAAAAAAAGGAAAAAAAGGAAAAACATTTATGAAATTCATTGCTGATGGCTTATCTCGGTTTGAGAAAAGTAGATATCCTTCTAGTAAACGAACCCTAAGATCTGCTAGTAAAAACTTAGTTAGAACAATAGAATCCACCATAAAATATAAGAGGAAGCTCTTAATAATAACTAATGAAATAATGTAATGTTTAATTGAATCTGATTATAATGCTTGATAGATGCTCTTATTTATAGCCTTCAAATAAACATAATCCCAATACATATATTATACAATATAAGGGAAATTAGTCATGGAGCTCCCACAATTTTTGGGGATTTTTCTTCAATTTAGAGCATTATTGGAGGTTTTTCCTTGAAAAATTGCTCCACCTCATCATTATGCCATGTCATTTAAGTTGTGCCACCTCGTGTAAAATTAAATTATTCTGCCTCATCTAAGGTGGCTCAAAAAAAGATTTTATGGAATATACGGTACAGTGATCCAAGAAAAAAAGTTTTATAGAATCCAGAACATATAATTTTTTTATGGAATTCTTAACAATATATTATATCAAATAAAGATATTTTATAGGAAGCTTTTTAAATATATATTTTTGGAAGATATTATTTGCACAACTTTAATCCTATCTAATTGCAAATTTAGATTTTAAGTGTCAAAGTTATCCAAAATTTCAAATTAAAAATTGTAACCAAGGATTTTAAGCTTACCTATAGCTAAGCAAGAAATTTACACACGACTTTAAATTTATTGAAAATTATAAGGTAGGTTTTGAATTTTATAATTTAAATTAGAATTCAAAATTTCAACCGGAGTACGGCTCATCTAAGTTATATTTTCCAATTTTTTTAAATAGCTATATTTTTAATACCGTGCTGGGAATTTTTGTTAGAGTATATATAATTTATATATATCGAGGTTTGCAGTATCAATATCATAATCGGTATTAGACACTATAAATGAGTATCGGGATCGACAATATCGAAGGTTTTGGATTGGAGTATCGGAAAACAAATAATTATTAATAAATTATTAAAATTTTAGAAAAAATATTTTATATATTTAAGCATAATTTTGAGTATTTCTGTGTTGATTTAGTAATTTTGGAATTAAATGAAATAGTAGTCACCCTTGCCAATTGGTTCACATGTGATAGATAAGTTTTCTTCTTTTACATGTTTTTACAACCTTTACATCATTGCATTGGTATTTTTTTGTTCAATTTTTTTTTTCCCGAATTAACTGAAAAAGAGGCCCCGATGTCGGTATCGGTAAGTATCAGTATCAGTCGGTATCGGATCGAGACATCCCAAACCGTATAGGTAGTGGCCGTATCGGATCGGTGTCGTCCGATAATGAACTATAACCTTTAGAAAAAAAAACCCTTAATATATCGTACTTCCAGATAAAACAAATCACAATCCTATCCAACTTTGATATAAATCAAAATAAATTATAATCCTATCTAAAGCAAAATCATAACCTTTTCCTAAATCATTCTCCCCTTCTTAAAAAAAATCATACGAGTTCAAGAATTGCAATCTTCCTTTTGGGATGACTTTGGAATCTAGACATGAACGGATCATGCCCAACAGCCATGTTTAGGCAATAGTATGAATATGTGTCGTGCAATCATACAAATAATGCACACAAATAAATGACATAACTGCGGTCCATAGGGGGTGTCTGTTCACTTAGGTCCATTCCTAATGAAAAATTTGCACTACATTTTTCAAAGTCCATTCTTGAAATTCATCATTGTTATACTGTAATAAAACAAGCACAATTTACAAACTCACTTTCTAACATGAAGATATGTGGACACAGATTTAAAAGACCTCAGAGATTCAAAGGTGTTGACAAATTAATTGCATATACATGGTTAAAAGATGGTGATAATAGATGCAGCAAGTGATCTCAATCAGCATTTATATCTACCTGTATCATGAAGAGTGTAGCCACACAAGATGAAATCAGCTCCGAGGGGAGTTGCACCTCATTTACATCATTAGAGGTGTTCAGTTTTGGACTGAAAGAAAGACCAGTAATGGGTTCAGATTTGCATGAAACTGTATGGTCTTGATATCCTGAGTTTTCGTATCCTGTATCAGGAGGAATGTATCTTATGGTAGATATACTGGAACTAGATCCAGAATTTCGATTATTCACTAGATCTAATGCCTCTCCGATCCTGATAAAAACATCTTCTCCTTCTTTTACACCATCTGCTGCCTATAAATACAATTAAAACAATGGACCATGAGAACAGTACATGACAAGAGATCCTGAAATGCACTATCATAGTAGATGAACATGGAATATCTAGAAAGTTAATCAAGCATTTAAACTGGACGAAAGAAAAGCACATAACTGGAATGAAAGGCTGAGATGACTAGTGACTTTCAGAAGGCAAAATGATCTGTCAGCATATACTAGAAATGACTGCTAAAGAGATTGCATCTCAATTTTGAATTGTATGACAGTTGGAATTGTTAGTTTTACCTCCACAGCTACTTCAACCATCAATCTGGCCTTCCGCCTAGAACTATGAATAATTTCCAGCACATTAGATCCTGAATCTTGAGTGAGAAGAGCTGAGTGACCGAAAGATCGTGTGGCAGGTCCTCCAGAACTCTCCATGGGCTTATGCCATGGAGGTGTTGAATTTCCAGGGTAAGTGTTACGCTGCCTTATATAGATGAGAGAGGAACCAACCTAAGAATTAAAGCAGGTGTTCACAACTTCAGTCAGTTTTGTATAGGCAATAAAAACCTTTGAAAGGTGAAGTAAATGAAAATTCATAAAGAAGTGACCTGATCATTGGCATCTCGTAGCTGCAAAAGTACCATGGCATACTGCTTTCTGAAATTCTCCAAATCCATTATTGGGCCGTTATCTTTCTGACATCCAGATACTTCTTCATTCATGTGCCTCAGCTCAACCAGCAAAGCTTCCTAGAGAAGTTCAAGGAAAAACACATGATGAGGATTTGACTTACCTTGTACCTTATATAATTTGGTCCAAAAGGAACCATTCCTTTCTAACAACATTCTTATAAATAGGCAACCAAACAAGATGGAAATCCTGTTCCAGAGATCTGTCAGTAGACTCATACCAACCAGATGGGAGTCTGGGTCCTCATTTTCCACCCATACCTTATCCCTGGATCTGGATTTTTGTTGAGGATAAAACCTAGATCTATAAAGCCAGTTGCATCATACAAGGATGTCAACATAGCAAAGACAAATAATAGCTGTATACTTGCCTTAAAAAGGAAAAGGAAAGCAATGTGGTAGACACTTGTAATAAAAGCAAGGTTCAAATTATCGGTATCGGAATCGGTATCGGTATCGGTATCGGAATCGGTATCGGACAATTCCTATGAGTATCGGGATCGGCGTTATCGGTAGTATCGGCGGTTTCGGATCGGAGTATTGGATTTTTTGGTATCGGAAAGCAAACGACTATTAGTAAATTATTAACATTTTAGAAAATATATTTTACACATTTATGCATAATTTAAAGTATTTCCAGTGTTGTTTTTTAGTATTATTTTTGAAATTGAATGAAATAGTAGTCACCCTTGTCGATTGATTTATATGCGATAGATAAGTTTTTCTCTTTTATATGCTTTTACAACCTTGCTAATTGGTCTTTTTAATTCAATTTTCTTTGCCGAATTGACCAGAAAAGAGACCTCTAATGTCGGTATCGGTCAGTATCGGGTATGGTCGGTATCAGATCGGGACATGCCAACCTGTATCGGTATCAGCTGTATCGGATCGGTATTGGCCGATACTTCAAACTATGAATAAAAGACAGCAGCTTTACAAAAGAAAAAGTGTAAATCAATGGTACCTTTTTGTCAAGAGCACGTGCCAACTCAGCAAGGGCTTTTATGTCGGCTTCCCTTGCTTGTATTTGTGCCAATGTATAAGGTTGACTGTACATTGCCTGTTGGGCACCAACAACAACTTCATTAACAGCAGCCTTAGCCTGTACAATGGCATCAATTGTATCCCCCTGTCAGAAAGTTGTTTAGGTTAAGGTAATCATGTAGAGAATCCTTCTCAAGAAAAGTATATAAGAAAAGAACAAGTAAACCTTTGCCTGCTTCATCAAGGTATTCATTGGATAATTGGATGAAGCAATATAAGGCGACATATCAGCGATATCTGCACTCTCATTTGGAGCTAATTTCATAGAGCCTCCAATTTTCCACTCCTTTGGTTGATCTTCTACCTTGGTATCTGTGACGTTGTTGCAAAATTTATTCATTACAACATTCTGCCTTCTTAAACCTTCAGGCATGTTCTCCAATGGATTTAATGGCATGCAATCAACATCCTGGAAAAGTAATATGAGGATTCTTATAGCATTCATAAGGCAAAGTAAAAGCAGCAATACGGGAATAACTGATGAGCTTTGTGAATTGTTGCCGCAAAGAAATTATAGCATCATTCAGCAACTATCCATGAGTGAAGCATACGCAAGATTGCTGTGAACTAGACTGGATAAAAGTCGAGGCTTGCAGTTCAGCTTATATGGGTATGCATAGGCCATATCATTATGGTTTTAGCATCTCCTATCCTATCCTAACCATAGTTTAAAGTATCGGCCGATACCGATCCGATACGGCCGATACCGATACAGTTTGGCATGTCCCGATCCGATACCGACCGATACCCGATACTGACCGATACCGACATTAGAGGTCTCTTTTCCAATCAATTCGGCAAAAAAATTTGAATTAAAAAGACCAATTAGAAAGGATGTAAAAGCATAGTAAGGTTGTAAAAACATATAAAAGAGGAAAACTTATCTATCGCATATAAATCAATAGACAATGATGACTACTATTTCATTCAATATCAAAAATACTAAGAAATAATACTGAAAATACTTTAAATTATGCATAAATGTATAAAATATATTATCTAAAATGTTAATAATTTACTAATAGTTGTTTGTTTTCCGATACCAAAAAATCCGATACTCCGATCCGAAACCTCCGATACTACCGATACCGCCGATCCCGATACTCATAGGAATGGTCCGATACCGATCCCGATACCGATACTTTGAACCTTGATCCTAACCCCACCAGTACAGGTGGATACCAAAATTTGGGATCTCTTTCCCGGTTGATTCCTTATAGGAAAAGAGAGAGTAGCAGTAAAACAACATTGACAGTTTTGATGGTGCCGAAGATCAGCATTCTACGGTGCGTCGAAGATCAACATCTTAACATTATTCTAATAAAAACTATACATCATAAGGGTACTTTGCCCAGAAGCTAGTAAAATTAACACAATATCTATTACAACAACAAAGCATTTATTCAAAATTTATGGGGTTGGCTAGACAATATCTAGTGGATGAATGATTCCGCAATGTTGAATATTATTTCATTAAACTAACAAGAAACAACAAATAATACAAAAGTTTATGCTTAAATGAATAAAATATTTTTTCATAGCTTTTGGCTTTCCAAAACCAAGAATTACTATACCGACGAGACCGCCAAAATAATATTGATATGCATAAGGGTTTGAAACCAACTCAGATACCAATACTGTGAACCTTGATAAAATATGAAACCTACTAAAATGTGAAATGCTCAAAGCTGCAATTTTCTTTTTATAAAGACCCTGGCAATCAATAGGATTCTAATCAACAGACCGTTAAAAAAAAGAAAGATATTTGCTTAGAAGCTGCAACTGGATGATAAGCTTATTAGTCTATTAACAAATATGCTAAAAAGTTTCTTATAATGTTTTAAACTACATTGCACTAATAACATTAATCACCTCTTCCACATATACTAAAAAGAAAAAGAAATGCCGGCGGCAGGGAAAATACGTATTAATTAACTTATGTAAAAGTTAAAATCGCTATAATAATAAGTTAGTGAATCTGGCATGTTTGGAACCATAAACGAAATGACCTTTTTATAGAAATTATCTAAGCCATATTTGATGGCGTGACTTCCTTCCATTCCCATTTCAAAGTGTACAAGATGATCAACTTTACATGATAACATTGCTACCTTCAACTTTTGGAGTCAAAATGTTCAGTTAGTAAGAAATCAAATTACTATTGGTGGTTATATTTTGTTCATACACCATACGTGCTGGTTATTTTGGACAATGTATGTTTTGTTTCGGTAATAGTAATATTTTGTTGGTTACTTGGTTCAGACGTTTCTGGTTAAGTACTTACCTCGAATTCAAAAAAGACAGTAGAGGAAGCACACCAATCCATACCGAACTTGGTTAAACTCTACTGCGGGGACGATACTGTATGGGAGGTCCTGCGGAAAAATAGTTCGACGCCACAATGATAAAAAACTTAACCCCTCTTATTTGACTTTTTAAATATGAAAAAGATCGAAAAAAAAAGGTCCGTCTTATTTAAAACCCTAATTATGACATCTCTTATATCCCACTCCACACCTGCGAACATAATCACGCAAGTGAAAAAAATGTGCCATCATGAAGTATGGCATGCTTGCACTCATGGATTATGACAACAACAATAACAAAGCATTCAACCAAATTTTGGGGTTGGCTACATGAATCATTATCGTCCATTCCCCTCTCCTCTCTAGCATCAGAAAATGTCACATACTTCTTCACAACCTCAATTCAAATTCATTTAGATCCAACTCAAGATTCATAGTATCAGTCAATACCAATATATATCGGCCATATCATATCATTTTTGGATTTTTCGATCCGATACTCATCGATGCTGATACTATCCCATACCGAAATTGCCGCTCTTTTACGGTCATTTTAGCAAACAAAAAGAAAAGGAGAAGCATAGTAAAAAAAGGCATTGTCGACACTATGATTTGATCCTATAGTCAACGGACAAAATTCATATCGATACAATGTAATCATAACTAGTGTTTGTCAATGTTTAGTACAAGTTCACAACGTAAATACATCTTGATATTTTTCCATTCAAAATAATCTATCATGAAGGTACTTATTGCGAATAAAATAGACATAAATGTCTATTGTGGATAAATAATTCAACAATGTTGAATAAAATTTCATTCAAAACTAAAGGAAACAACAAATAATGCATAAGATTAGGCCTAAATGAATACAACACTTTTCTAGGGTTTTTTTTTTAAAATAATATCTTATTATATTTTGGCTTCTAAAACCAAGAAATCCGAAACTCCGATTTGGAACTGCTGAAATTTCCGAAACCATCGATACCTAATACTCATAAGGGTCTAAACTGATTCCGATTGTGAGAATCTTGCTCTAACTCAATTCTGGCAGCTTTCTTAACTAACAACCTATCACTGAATCTATTGGTTTGAAAACGTCCAAACGATTTCTTTTTGAGATTTTTCTTTCATCTTATCATCAATAGACACCACCTCTAAATTCCCAATGATCTCCAACTCAATTTTTTTTTACACATTTCTTAACCAACCAACATTAAAACTCATATAACATGGCTGGTCTTATTGCTGTCATACAAAATTTTTCACCCAATTTCAAGAACTTGTTCAGTTGATCTAAAAGCTCGTTTGATGGCTAACAAACTATTTGTATTTAACGAATGAGTTTTTGGCAAGTGCATGTTGCCGTATTGTGAAGAGAACGTGAATTGAGAGTGATTTGTACAAGAATTATGTTGGGACCAGCAGCGCCGATATCGCGCACCGATACCACGTGTCTGAAACTGATCGCAGCGGAAACTAGGCCAACCCATCTGAAATAAGCAACCACCTATCTAACAAGAACACCGAGACAGATAAAACAGTATTTTCGGTGACTTGGACAAATTCCAATATTTAAAATTTCAGGTGGAAATACAAGATTGAATGAAACTATGTTGAATCCTTTTGTCCAAAGATTCAACCCCCTCACTAAACTCAAGAAGAAAGACAAAAATTACAATGAAATCACTCACTCAACCTCGTAGTGAACTCGCTGAACGAAAACGACGACTCCCCGAACAGATCTCTTTCAACTGTCTTGGATAGCGAGCCATAAAAGCAAAGTACGAACTTTCTCTTAGATTTTCTGTAGATTTGCTCCCTCGAATCTTCGTCTTGAGCTTCTCTTGGCAACCCCTCTCTTGGCAACCCCCCCCCCCTCAACATATATAAATAGGTTGAGAAACCTAGTTTAGGTAATAGGAAACCCTAAAATAGTCCAGCACAAATTATGAAAATCTAAATATGGTCAAATCAAATATTTGATGCAGATACGGGTTGTCCACACTTTGCTGATTAAAACATGAACCACGTTAAGCCCGACAAAACCAAATTCAGATCGAATTCAGTTTGCTGCAACCCTATAAGTTTTGTTTGGAACTGGCTAAGTTCGGACCAAATTTTGTTGAGACCGAATTCGGACCGCACTCGGTCATGTCCTCCCAGAACTCATCCAGACTGGAACTCCAACATTCTCCCTCTCTAGTCTGATGAGAGGTGTTGGCCCTATGGCTCCTCAACTATTCTCTATGCATGTCTTACCACGACAGTTCGTACTCCCCCTTGTCATCGATCTCCTAGAATATTGTGCATCTTCCTTAGTCTATAACTCCTCAACCACCACGTCGACGCTAGTTGTCATGCGTAGCACCTTTTGTACAACTGGGATCCTGCCGACATCAATAACTCGGCAAGACCGAAATTCCTGACGATCAACCTCACCGTAACTCTTGGCTATCTGTCCTCGACTTCCGTCTTCCACCGAAACGTGCTCCCATTCTGTCGAACTTTCTCATCCTTGACTGGCCCAACCAAGAAGATGGTTCGGTTTACTCAAGATTCAAGCTCATGAACCTGCCTACCTTCGTGTCCGACACTGAAGCTCCCCCGTACACATGTATCCTCGAGCGGAACATCATGCATTGTGCACGTCGTCGATGACTCACAGCTCCCCCGGAACTGTGCAAATGGAGATGCATCCAGCTCGGATTGAGTTTGTTGCACACCTCAATCTCCTCTATGGCTTCAAACTACCGAAATCGAAGTTGCTTCATGAAGCTTTGGCAAACCATCCGTCACTAAAATCGGATTCGTGGAACAACTCCACCTGGAGACCGACCAACAGTTATGGACCGATAGACTGACCTCAATCTTTAACTTATCACCATTCGCCGCTTTGTCTCGACGAACTGAATCTTCTGTATCCCTCAAAATATTTCGAAGACCCTCCTCAGCAAGTTTTCGACGATCCACAAACTTCTGTCGAATATCCCTCGAGCCTCTATCCGATGTCTGTGGTCTGCCTGTACAACTCAGCGGCTTGAGCCTGTACATACTACAACATATATCTCCTTGAGCCAGCTGTTGTGAACCCTTCATAAGCTTACAATCATTGTCTCCAGACATAAGCGACAGCCATCATATACCATATTCTCTTCTGAAACTATGTTATAGCGCAAACTCGACACATGACGAACTCTCTTGAGAACGAGCTTCTCGTTAAGCTTCGTTGTCAAGTGTACGTCCCCGATGCCCACAACTGCTGCCGTCCTCTACCGTCTCAATATGACGTAAAGATCCTCCTCTGTGGAGTGGCGTGATACGACGCCCCAGTGTTAAAGACCCAATCGTTGTCATGACATATGCTACTCCTATGCGTTGATTGCTGCGATGATAAAATATCCCATAACTGTGACATCTTCCTGATCATCTTTGCCTTTAGCCTTCTCATTTTTGAGCTTCATGCAGTTCTTCTTAAAATGACCCCGATCGCCACAGTGATAGCAGTCCTCCTTGCGGTCCACAGTCGCAAGATCCTTTTCCCGTAAGAAGCAACCAGAGCGGACTCATGTGACAATTCAATCTACTTATGCCGAACATTCTCATTCAACAAACTGCTTTTGACTGCCTCCATAATGATAATTCCATCAGGCTCGGAGTTGCTCACCGACACCACCGTCTCCCATCCTTCCAGCAGAGAACTAAATTGCAACAAGGTCTGAATCTCATCATCAATTACCATCCTTATCGCAGACAGCTAATTAATGATACCCTGAACCTCGTTCAGATGTTGTGCCACTGGGACACTCTCCGTGTACTTCGAGTTGACAAGTTGGCGAATAAGAAACGCCTTGTTGCTAGCCGTCTTCCATTTGTACATCGAATGCAGCTTCTCTTAAAGTGCTTTTGTCGAACTCTTCATGGACACGTGATAAAATACCGAATTGTCCAACAATTCATTCTGATCCAATTGTTTTCAGTCATTAGCAGATTTGTCCGATGGCTTGGCATTGTCACCCTCCAACGAATAATGCAAATCCTTGCAACAGAGTATATCCTCCATCCTTGCTTCCAAATCGCCCATTTCTTCCATGAGAGTGATCATATATGTGTTCATCTGCTCCGTAACATGTTTGTACCTTCCCTCTCGAGAACCTGAGTTCTGATACCAAATGTTGGGACCAACAGCGCCGATACCGCACTCCGATACCATATGTCTGAAACCGATCGCAGCGAAAACTAGGTCAACCCATATGAGATAACCAACCACCCGTCTAACTAGAATGTCTTGCCAAGACAGATAAAATACAATATTTTCGGTGACTGTCACCTGAACAAATACCAATCTTTATAACTTCAGGTGGAGATACAAAATTGAATAAAACTATGTTGAATGCTTTGCCCAAAGATTCAACCCCTCACCAAACTTAAGAAAGACAAAGATTACAATGAAATCACCCATCCATCCCCGCAGTGATCTCCATGAATGAAGACGACGACTCTCTGAACAAATATTCTCTTTCAACTGTCTTGGATGGCGAGTCCTAAGAGCAAAGTACAAACTTCCTCATAGATTTTCCGTGGACTTGCTCCCTCGAATCTCTATCATGAGCTTCTCTTAGCAACCTCCCCCCACCCTGTCACGCCCCGAGGCGTCCCCCGAGTCGTGACCGCCGTGCGGGCCTGGGGTTGCGCCCGCACAAGGCTTTAATGATTTGCATAGCAAGCACATATTCAGAGTACGCAGATAAATTGAAACACAGATTTGAAACATGGAAAAGTTCTCTTTATTGATAATGAACATCTATTACAAACTCCTGAACGAGTCGGCTAATATGCCGAACGGCTTACAAAAGAGATGACTCAAAATGAGATAGCAGTCCTGTACATTACATCCCTTTATAAACTCAAAATGTATAGACCTCCTGGCTGGAGGACGGCTTTGCCACGGAGCTGCATTGTGTATGAAGAGTACAAGCTCCTGGTTCAAATGCTTCTAAGGGGCGCGGTAAAGATGCGCCAACAGCTGGACTGGATCGGGAAGACGACTTCGGCTCCTTGCTCGGTTCGCCTTGGTGCGGAGAACCTGTTTCAACGAGGGTCAGCATATCGAAACATGCTGGTGAAGGCGATCTAGCCTGACTATACCAATCAACACGTTGTTTTAATGAAGCATGCATATTTGTGGGTTTCTATCTTGCCTTAGTTCATTTACAAGTAAGCAGCATATAGAATTTACTGAAATGAACGTGCCACCGTTCGGTGGATTTTACCTGCCCGCTGAATTACCTGCACAATACTTACCTTGCCTTCCCTGCCACGAAGACACAAGTTAGTATGCAACAGGTTTAAATATACATAGGATCACTGGCTTGATGCCACGAAGGGACGGTTATAGTCTCAAGGCAAAGTGACGTGCAACGCGGGTGGCGAGCCCCGCTGCATAACACTTGCCGGGTAACATACGACTATACATACGTTCCGTCCGGATCGGATCGGTCCCGGCGCCCCGGTGACCGTCCGCGGAACTCATAACATACCTTGTGCACAAGTCGTCCGTGATCAAGAATACTCATAGAATTGGTTCCATAGCATACAGTTTTGCATAGTCATCCTGACAGTTTATTTCATAACAAGCATATATTTCCATACTTAGCACGATTCATAGAACAGTTATAAACGAACTAGCATACAGGATGATAACCGTTCATAAGTTTGTTTGACAAGCAGTATTAACCAAGTGTATTCTCTTTTATCTTGGTTTCTTTTATTATTACTTGGTATCGTTTGATCGGGGCAAGGAAGATTGCAGATTATTAGCTGTGAAGCTGGAAGCAGGGCTAGCTAATCGGGTTGGTAGCCACTCACTTAGATTATGGAAGGAGAAGGAAAGAGGCGCTTCACGACTCCGCTCGCAAGCCGCCTACTGCTCGTTCACCTGCACACGAACAGCTCGATTAATACATCTTCCTCTCTTTCCAATCTCGGAATAGAAGTGCAAGTCAATGAACGAAAACAATGAAAACCATCGAAACCGTTCAAGGAAAACAAGCAAATCCCAAAACCAACTCAAAGCACGAAAGCAACAAGCGACATCGAAAACCGAGGCAATAAAAGATAGCAGCGGAGAGGTCCCTCCTGACTCTGCCGCTAAGCCGATCCCGGGGGCGCAGTCCACTGAATATGGGAATCGATTCCGAAGAAACAAATTCATAACGAGGACGAGTTCTTAATTCAATCTATCCCGATCGAACGATACCGTCTTGTGTTTCTTAGCCGCGCTCTCCGCACCGGGAGAACGGGGCGCTACATCCTACCCAACTAATTGGAAGTTTCGTCCCGAAACTTAGGAATAGAACCAACCGTTAGGGATTATTGGGTTGAGGCAGGAGCTTAGAGGGGAGTGGACAATCCCGAGCTACGTGGCCTGGTCCGCCACAGTTGAAGCATAGACCTTTTCTGCTGTAACATCTATCAGTAGTGTGCCCACGTCTTCTACAAAAGTCACAGTATGGTCTCTGGTTCCCTTTGTGAAGACCACCGTCGTTATGTCGTTTTGCAGCATTGTTTCCTCCATCGTTGCCTTGGCGTTTGTGATTGTAGGTATGCACAGCGCCGGTGGAAACGTGAGGATACTGTGGCTCGAGCGATAGGGCATGATTCATTACTTCACGCATGGTTCCGTACTGATTATTGGCCACGTGCGAATGGATGGCAGGGCGTAATCCACCTTCAAACCTTCTGGCTCGACTCGCTGCATCAGGTAAATAGGCCCTAGCGAATTTGGAGAGTCGGTTGAACTCGGCGGAGTATTGCTTAACTGTCATACTGCCCTGCCGAAGCTGCACGAAATCGTTTTCCATCTTACGTTGCACTGGAGGGGGTATAAACTCCTCTTCAAACGCGGCACGAAAGGTCGTCCACGAGATCGCCTCCTCTCCGTGATCAAATTGGAGAGATCGTCGATGCACGTCCCACCAATCGTGTGCGTTGAGGCGGAGCTGTAGTTGGGCGCAGGCGACGCGCTTATCTTCGGGGACCTCTAGCAGAGTGAAGTGATCTTCAATCTCGGCTAGCCAATCTAGAGCTACCACTGCGTCCTCAGTCCCGTTGAATGGGGTATTGCAGACTTTCTTGAAATGGCCCAAGTTGAAGGCAGTCACGTCCCTCGGCCTTGGGATTTGAGGCGTCTCCACTTCAAGCACGGGCTGTTCCACCGGAGTCGTTGCTGTTGCGGCGGAATGGTTGGCAGCCAAAGTCTGAACTATCTGTTGCAGGGTATCTACCTGCTTCTGTTGGACTGAGAATCGGTTCTCTAGATTGCTCTCGAACCTGGCTTGGCGAGCATCGTCTCTTTGTCGTTGCTCTTCTAGCATTTTCATTACCCGCTCAAGCGGGTCGACTTGAGACATGTCGCGCTGGCTCTGAGAGCTTCCCGAATTTCCCGAACTACTTTCCTGTGTTTCGTTCGGTGGTTGCGCTGCAGATTGCGCTGGTACCATACCTTCAAAAGAAGGTAAATTACATTAGAATCATAATGTATTATGGACTTATTGCATGAATGTATCTCATTTTGGCCTAGCGAGTTCAAGAGTTCGCACATGAATTTGATCGTTAAAGGAACTTTTCCAGCACGAAGTCTAAGGAACTTGAATCTGTGCTCTGATACCACTCTGTCACGCCCCGAGGCGTCCCCCGAGTCGTGACCGCCGTGCGGGCCTGGGGTTGCGCCCGCACCAGGCTTTAATAATTTGCATAGCAAGCACATATTCAGAGTACGCAGATAAATTGAAACACAGATTTGAAACATGGAAAAGTTCTCTTTATTGATAATGAACATCTATTACAAACTCCTGAACGAGTCAGCTAATATGCCGAACGGCTTACAAAAGAGATGACTCAAAATGAGATAGCAGTCCTGTACATTACATCCCTTTATAAACTCAAAATGTATAGACCTCCTGGCTGGAGGACGGCTTTGCCACGGAGCTGCATTGTGTATGAAGAGTACAAGCTCCTGGTTCAAATGCTTCTAAGGGGCGCGGTAAAGATGCGCCAACAGCTGGACTGGATTGGGAAGACGACTTCGGCTCCTCGCTCGGTTCGCCTTGGTGCGGAGAACCTGTTTCAACGAGGGTCAGCATATCGAAACATGCTGGTGAAGGCGAGCTAGCCTGACTATACCAATCAACACGTTGTTTTAATGAAGCATGCATATTTGTGGGTTTCTATCTTGCCTTAGTTCATTTACAAGTAAGCAGCATATAGAATTTACTGAAATGAACGTGCCACCGTTCGGTGGATTTTACCTGCCCGCTGAATTACCTGCACAATACTTACCTTGCCTTCCCTGCCACGAAGACACAAGTTAGTATGCAACAGGTTTAAATATACATAGGATCACTAGCTTGATGCCACGAAGGGACGGTTATAGTCTCAAGGCAAAGTGACGTGCAACGCGGGTGGCGAGCCCCGCTGCATAACACTTGCCGGGTAACATACGACTATACATA
>JAYESA010000006.1:234315553-234434024 GCA_036927795.1 Iris macrosiphon
CGCCTGTGTTGTGCTTGAAGTCCTATATTTTCACTATCAGTCCTGAGACCAGATAAAAAGGGTATAGCCAGTGTAAAAAAAATCTCGAATCTCTATGAAATTAATTCTTTAAAAATATGTATCGGGCGTCACTAGGAGCAATTGATTTGCATTGTTCCTATCCAATGCAATTAAAAGTGATCACTAGGTCGTTACCCGTAAGTGACACATTGTACCAATACCACCGCGGTACAATGTCAATTGAACAAGGGTGGGCTAAGGACTAGAAAGCGTTGTGTCACATTGTTATTCCAATGTGGTGACAAATAAACAAGCGACTACAAATAAACAAGTGAACATAGGAAGCAACGAGAAAATAAGTTATTGCATGAGTATATTTGCTACTAGAAACATAGGAACACTAATGGAAAATGGAATAAGTTATTACATGCAATAGTTGGAAGGAAGATTAATACAATCTATTACAGGAAATAAAGTCAGGTGGGGAATCGAGAAATATCGATACTATTGAATTTGAAATTTGGAATTTGGTATACAAGTGAAAAGAGAGAGAAATGAGATAGAGATGCTTGTGGATAAATCATTAATAGCTTTGTAGATTTCAAAAAGAAAAGAAGATAGGATTAGGGAGGATGTTAATAATGCTAATGGTACATATGCTCTTTACGTACTATTACATAAAAACACTAATTTTTTTAGAACTATGGATAGTTTGATTAAGGAGTACTTGAAGGAGAAAAGTTATATATCAAATAAGACTTAAATGGTAATGTTGGAAAAAGAACAATTATGACAACGTGCATAAGTATTATAGATATTGAGTAAAGGAAACAAGGGGGTGATAAGATCCTTGATTTTGCAGTGTCATATGACAAATAGCAAATACTTATTTAAGGAAGAGATAAAAGGGTATCCTAGTGCCACGGACTCCCACTTACACATGGTTCGGAGAGGGTAAAAATGTATGCAGCCTTACCCCATATATATAGCGACTGTTATAGGAAGAGAGATGAACATTTAATTATTTTTAAGAGTGGAACCAACATTAGCTAGGTAGATTACGTTTTCAGTAGGAAGGTTGATAAAGTAACATGTAACATTGTAAAGTTATACGAGAAGAGAGATTAACCACTCAACATAGGTTAATGATCCTAAATATTAGTATTAGAAAAATGAAAAGAGAGACTACAAAGAAACATATAACAAGATGATGGAACTTGAAAGGAGACAACTTAATAATATTAATGATAAAATGATAAGGAAGGTGGAAAATAGAAGAAGATTATAATGTTATGTGGTATAATATATAAAATTATATAATAAAAAAAGTAGCAAAAGATTTCTAAAGGCAATGAGTGAACTTCGAAAGAAAGTTCGTACTTGAATTAGAAAATAAAAAAGATAATTAAGGAAAAAAAAGAATTCCTATAAGGATCGGCAAAAGTAAAGACCGACAAAAGTGTAAAAAATGAGAAAAACTTGAGAGATATAAACTAGCAAAGAAGTAAAAAAAAAGATATATAGTATTCCTAAGTGTAAGGAAATGAGTACAAACCTAGGTATTATTAATTGCATCAAGAGTGAAGATCAAAAAGTAGAGTAGAAATTTTGAATGATAGCAGCCTAGAATGTAAAAGAGTTATTTTTCCAAGTAATGTAACAAAAGCAACCTAGAAGAACTTAATTTATATACAAATTTGGCTCGTGATAAGTCATTGTTATTGTCGTAAAATTAGAACTTTGGATGCTTTAAATAAAGTAAAAGTTGGATACAGGTAGGACCTCATAATATTCCTAATGAGCTTTGCAAATGTTTATATGACGATACGACTTACTAATTTATTCAATCAAATCATAAGGGCTAAGAAGATTCGCGATGATCACATATCTAATATTATAGTACCCATATATAAAATAATGGGAATATAAAAATTATCAAGGAATTAAGCTAACGAGCCACCCCAAAACTATAAAAAGAAGTAATTAAACATATATTTTGAAAAGACACTAGAATTTCATAGAATCTATTTGATTTTATGCCGAGGAGATCTACTATGGAAGCCATTAATTATTAAACATATTAATAGAAAATTTTGGAGGGAAATGATGAATTTACATATGTTTTTCATTGACTTAAAAAGGCTTATGATCAAGTTCATGTGGTAGATTTTGGAGACGAAACAAGTTTCTAATTGTTATATTAAGACTATTAAGGATCTGAACGATGGGGTTGCGTCGAACATGCAAACCATTCGAGGAGATAAGAACAATTTCCTATTACGATTGACTTACATCAAGGGTTATAATGCAAGATTTTTTGGCACAAGAAAACTTTTTTTCTAATCTTGAGTGCTCTTTCAAAAGAAATTCCAAGACATTTGTTTATAGAAAACGTTTGAGTCATGATCATTTTGCACTAGTTATGAATAAAATTATAAGGCATATCCAGGTGGAAGGTTACACGGTATACGATGTTTGTTGAGGATAGTATTGGTAGATGAGAGTACAAAATGGTCAAATGCTAAAATAGAAGTGTGGAGAGAAACTTCGAAAACGAAGGGTTTTAAAATTAGAAAAAAGAACAAAGTATATAAATTGTAACATCAACCAGAAGTCGAAGAGAAATTAGGAGAGAATACATATAGATAGACGAGATACTGAGTAATAGTTTTCGATATTTAGGATTATTCATCATGATGGGGAGTGTAAGTTATCTATTATTGTATACCTCACTTTAGTCCTACAATACCTGGGCTAAAGGAGAATGTTATGACTTGCTCCTATAAATGTACCAAGACTTTTCATGTTTTATTCACATCAATAAATTAAAAGTTTTTTTTTCTGAATTTTATGGTATTAAAGCTATAAAAATTTAGAGAGAACCTAACTAAAAAAAAAAATCTCCCCCTTCTACCCCCTAAAGACCCCCTCCAACCTTGTCGTCGCCCACCCTTCCCTGCCACGAATACCCCCTAGCTCCGGCCATAGCTACTTATGTGGCTGAACTTGGAAACCATACACCTGCCTTAGCTTCTAGTAAGGCTACTACAACTTATGACGAAGCTAACATAGCCTACGGCGAAACTAACCCTTCGGGATCAGCTTAAGGCAGGACTAGGTTTAAAATAGCATATGGCATAGCTAACTCCTTTAGTGGAGCTAAAGCCAACACCAACTCCCGCAGAGCTAAATGTGCAGTCTTCTACAAGAATAAGACGTCCGCATACAAGGATGCTACTACTAAAGCCTTCGACGTGGCAACAACCGAGTGTTCGGCAAAGCCACAACGCTTCCTTTAAGCGACTCCCTAACCTAGTTCTCAGTAATGGCTTTTCCTAGACACCTCCCTCTCTAGTCCTCCCTGATCTCCATGATTCCTCGACGCCATCTGCATTAGTGTTTGTTTTATGCTTGGTTGTGGTTTCTCGCTTGTTCCTCTTGTCTTTGAAACTGCTCTACTACGATACGGTACTCTGACATTTTTGATCACTTGTCTTTTGGTGAGTTGGACAACAATCTTTCATGTGTTGATTTTGTGCGTCCATGATTATGGCCACTGACGACTACGAAGGTGTCCTTGTTCACGCTTCTTCCTCTTCAATCGACTTCAAGATAGATTTATGACTCACCACGATGTCTCTCTCCGATGGAAAGAATTACTTGCAATAGTCCAATCTGTAGATAAGATTTTAAACAACAAAAGCCTCTATCGTCACTTGATGGAGTCATCGTTGGACTACAAGGATCCCCAGTATGTCTTACGGTTTCATAATGTCAACATGATAATTATTTGGTTAGCTAACTCTATGATGCTCGTTGTTATAACTCTATTTTGTCTCCGAAAATTGTCAAGAAAATTTGGACGCATCTTTGATCACTATACTCGTCTGAAGACAATCTTTAGAAACTTTATAATATCTTTCACACATTCAATACCGAACACACCAGGAGAAGACTTTAGGACTTTGATGTCCTCTTCAGCGGCCTTCTTGAACAATGAAATGTCTTTCAGTCGACCTCCTCTGATCCTATTGTTACTCGCCAACAACGAGAGGCCCTTGTTGGCGTTCTTTCCTTGGCTCGATTACCATCTACTTTTGAGGATGTACGCTCACTGGTTCTCTCTCGACACATCTCCTCTCTGATGGTCGTCATGTCGACGATTTATCGTATGTTTATGCCATCTTCCACCTCTGTTGAGTCCCTGTCGACTACATGTCCCAACCAATGGCGAGATAGTCGTAGTCACTTTCAGTCTAAACGAGGCACTTTTGAATTTTTCCTGGAGTCTGAGATATTGCTCGTGGGCGTCCTATCTTCTTAAGGTCGCGATCCCCAGGAATGAGGACGAGGCAGTCATGGTGGTCTATATTGTTCACATTGTGGAAGAACCAATTACCGCGAGAACTGGTGTTGGGAGAAATATGGTTATCCGGATGATACACCTACTACCAAACATGTATATGCCCCGAATATTGCTTCTCCGTCTACTCTACCTAGTGGCCAAATGCTCTTTTTCAATAATGAAAGAGACCAGTTGCGTCGACTCATCACCTCTGCAACGCATGCCAATCTTTCCAATCCATTAAGTATCTCTCCTTTCTAATTCTCATTTGTGGACTATTGATTCCGGCACCTCGAACCATGTCTCATGACGGGCCTGAAATCTTGCTTCTAGTCCTCACAAATTCATTTCTATGACTGACAGTACTACTTTTATATTTGGTTATGTTGATTTGCACTTACTGTCTTTATATTTGAAAATACTCTCATTGTTTCGTCACTGCATCATAACTTACTATATATTCGTCAGCTTACACATGATTCTAATTTCTCAGTGCCATTTTATCTCACTTTGTGATACAGGACCTTTTGACGAAGTAACAAATTGGTGTAGGGCATGAACAAAGCGACATTTCCTACGTAGATTATCTGTCAAGTATGTCAGTAGATACTCCTTACATTCAGTTGAATATGAGACTTGGACATTTACCGTTATCTTCCTTACGTGCTATGTTACTTAATTTATCATTAGCTGGATTTAGTTGTGAGTCATGCATTCTTAGGAAGCACCATCGCTCGTCTTTTCATCCAGTTAATAAACGACACGTTTCATCTTTTGCTTTGGTTAATAGTGATATTTAGGGTCCTTTTAAGTTTTCGAGTGTACATGGCTATAAATATTTAACACTATTGATGATCACTCACACAAGATATGGTTATATATTTTTCGTTCTAGGTTCTATTTTCTGTCTGTTTTTCAAATCTTTGTGGCTGAAATTTATAATCATTTTGATGTTTGCATCAAGGTACTTCGCTCGAGAATGTTAAGGAAAATGTGAACATGGAGTTTTAAGCATTCGATCATACTCATGACATACTTTATCAGACTTCATGTTTGTATACCCATTAGCACGATGGTATTGCGGATAGTAAGAACAAACATCTTCTTGATGTAGCTCGCTCTCCTTATTTATATGAATGTTCCTAAGAAATTATAAAATTTTGCGGTCTTAGCTGCATGTTTTTATATAAACAGCATGCCCTCTTATGTCCTTGAGGAAAAAAAAACTTTTTCTATTATATTTATGCAGGGTAAATCCTTTCATGTCGCTCAAAAGGTTTTTGGTTGTCTTTATTTTACTCATAACCTTGGACCTCGGTTGGATAAACTTGATCCACGAGTTACATGTAATGATATTTGTTAGTTAATCTAGGACACATAAATGATATGTTTGTTTTGATCCCACTATTTCGAAGGTGGTTGTTTCTTGTGATGTTACTTTTCTCGACGATCAAGCATATTTCGCTTCCGATACACCATCTCCATCTCCATTGTCCGCGATTCTCGTTACTCTTATTCCTTCCTTTGAACTTGATACACATAATTCTCCTCTCCTAGGTCTTGGTCTTTCTTTCCCTTTCCTTTGTATAACATAGTTTGCAATATCGGTTGATACCGATACTATTTGGCATGTCTCAATCCGATACCGACCGATACTCGAAACTGATTGATACCAACATTAAGGGTCTCTTTTCCGTCAATTAGGCAAAGAAAATTGAACGAAAAAGACCAATCAACAAAGGCGTAAAAGCATGTAAAAAATAAAAACTTATCTATTGCATATATAAACCAATCAACAAAGTTGACTACTATTTCATTCTATTTCAAAACTACAAAAAAAAAAACACTGAAAATACTTAAAATTATGCTAAATGTATAAAATATAGTTTTTAAAATGTTAACAATTTATTAACATTTATTTGTTTTCCGATACCAAAAAACCGATACTTCGATCCGAAACCACCGATACAGCCGACATTGTCGATCCCGATACAAATAGGAATGGTCTGATACTAAAACCGATATTGCAAACTTTGGTGTATAGGTGTCCGAACAAGATTATTCCTCCACTTGCCACAATTTCTAAGGATATAACTTATGATTCTTATATATGTATCACATTGCAGCCATTTGTTCCTAGTCCACCACCTATGTTGACTTCTGATGAAGATCTCTTTTCTTACTACTCTTCACAAGGGTAAGCGCTCTTGTACTATTGTCCAACCTATTTCTAACTTTGTCTCTTATCACCGTTTGACTCTATATAGTCTTATATTTATTTCTTCTTTGACTTCCATCACTCTTCCTTCTCTATATAGTCTTATATTTGTTTCTTCTTTGACTTCCATCACTCTTCCTTCCTCTGTTCAGGAAGCACTTTAGCATCCAGGTTGGCATGCCAATATGCTTGTGGAACTTAATGCACTGCACTCAAATCATACTTTGACTTTCTTATCCTTGTCAGATAAAACGATGGAAGTAATTGGATATTTACTGTTCGATAAAATCCAGATAGCTTGATTGATCGGCTCAAAGCTCGTTTCGTGGCTAAGAACTCTATCCAACAAAATGGGTTGGATTATGTTGGGTCTTTTTTACATGTTGCTAAGTTGACTTCTGTTCGTGTGCCTAGAGAAGTCTTTGTATGGTTTGAAGCAGTCATCACATGCGTGGTTTGACAAATTCAACATGGTCTTGCAACATATTAGGTTTGTTTGTAGCACTTAGATACGTCCTTATTTACACATCAGAGGTCTCTGAGAAGAGACATATTCATCTTGTTTATTTGGATGACATAATCATCAACGAAGATGATTCTGTTAGCATTTTCAAGGTGAAAGAATACTTAGCCTCGCATTTTCATACAAAAGACATTTGGCAATTGAGATACTTTTGGTATTGAGGTATCACAGAGTCTGGACTATTGTAGCATTTTCATCGCAAATATGCGTTGGATCTTCTATCTGAGACAAGATTCCTAAGTTGCAAACCAGCAGACAAACCTATAGATTCTACAATCAAACTATCTAGATTGAGCTCTTTACCGGATCCTCTTCTATCTGACCCAGAATGTTATAGACGATTGGTTGGAAAGCTAATTTACCTTATTGTCACTCATCGAGACATTGTCTACGATATGTATACAGTGAGCCAGTATATATAGAATCCTTTGACCCCTTATCTTCAGGAAGTTGAAAGGATTCTAAGCTACATGGAACTCCTGGACAAAGCTTTCTCTACAGACTTTCTACAGTGTCGCTCATAGCCTTTGCAGATGTTAACTTTGTTGGATTAGTTGATGAACGTCACTTTACAACGGTTACATGGTCTTTTCGAGAAACAATTTGGTTACATGGAGTAAGAAGCAAAATATAGTTGCGGGTTCTTCTTCTGAGACCGAATATAGATCCATGAGACATATTGTCTCTAAGTTGATTTGGCTCAACTCACTCCTTACAGATATTGGACTCACACCCACTTCTCAAGTTGCTCTATATTATAACAATAATGTTACGATCTATATTGTTGAGAATCCAATCTTTCATGAAATGGCTAAACATATCGAGATAGATTGTTACTTTATTCAAAGAAAATAACATAAAAAAAGTTGCCTTTCAACACGTTTTTTCAGCTTAACTGACAGATATTCTTACCATTACTGCCTCGACATCTATTTGCTCACCTGTTATCCAAACTGTGAATGATTGATATCTATGCTCAATCTTGCGGGGAGAGTTGGTTAACTATTATTATATACCCTACTTTAGTCCCATATCGCATAGGCTAAAGGAGGATATCATGACTTGCTCCTAGGGGTGAGCATTATTCGGTTTTGGACCGAAAACCAAATCGAACCGAATAAGAGATTTGATTCGGTTTAAAAAAATTCGGTTCGATTTCGGTTTTGAAAATACTAAAAAAAATTATTCGGTTTCGGCCCAAAACCGAAAACCGAATAAGAAAATTTAGTTAAAATATATTTAGGTATATATTATGGGTATATACTAAATATATCTAGGTATATTTAGTTACTATATATATTAACAAAAAAAAGCACAAATAAACCGAAAAATCGAATAAACTGAAAACCGAACAATTTAATTCGGTTCAGTTTGGTTCAATTATAGACCATTTCGGTTCGGTTTCAGTTTCGCTTATTCGATTTTCGGTCCAATTCGATTTTCGGTTATTCGGTTCGGTTTGAACCGAATTAACCGAATGCTCACCCCTACTTGCTCCTATAAATGTACCAAGGCTTCTCATGTTTTATTCACATCAATAAATTAAAAGTTCTCTTTGAATTTCAGAAAGAGTGGAGAGACTAAGAAGGATGTTTTATATATATATATATATATATATATATATATATATATATATATATATATATATATATATATACATATAATTGTTTAAATGGAGTGCTCCTGGATCTATGATGACAAGATACCTTTGAAGTTGAATTTTTTTCTATAAAATAGCTATAAAATCAAGTATGCTTTATGGATCAAAGTGTTGGCTAATTAAAAAGTATGTCTAGAGAATTAGTATAAGCCGAAATAAAAATATGAGATGGATAAGTCACAATGTATTAAAAGATAATATAGTTAATTGGTGAAAGTTAAGAGTTGGCTTCGATTGAGGAAAAGATTAGAAATATCACCTTAGATTCTTAAGTGATATGGACATGCAACGCGGACCAATAAATGCTCTAGTGAGGAACGATAAGATAGTGGTTAATGAAGCCATGCCAAAGTGGACGTTGTTTGAAGTTTGAAAGAAGAAACAACTTTTGTTTAGTGTTATAGAGGAGATGATCCTTAACAAAGTTGAATGGATGACCCAAACAACCTACCGCGGAAATTTGGAATAAAGGATGTGCTATTATCGGTTTTCTAATGGTTTTGATTTCGGAGAAAGGAAATAGATTGCTAACGCACCAAAATTATCTTGATTTTAACCTCGTCGATCTAAACCTATAAAAGAGCCATAAAGGAAGACAACCTCAATATCAAAACACGAGAAATACTTCTACTTATTTTCAATCACGATTTCCATCACTGTGGAGGGCCAAAGATAGGTGATACTCACCTTCGACCACGACCATGTTCTATGGGAGTTAAAATCACCAGCGCCAACTAGGCGAGAGACGAACTTATTCATACTTTGAGCACCACCTCTTGACTTATCCGGCAACAAGAAATAACATAAAAAGAGGTTCATTAATTTAGTCAGATCATTTTATTTTTCATTTGCTTCCGATGTATTTCGTGAACCAACCTGCTTCTTACATTTTGGCAATCTGTTATTGGGTTTAGAACCAGTGTAGTCAAAGACACGTCCCAGGCGCATCTAAGACATTCCTTGCTACTAGGCGCAGGGACATCGCCTCATTGTAGTCAAGGCGACGCGCGTTTCGTAAGGCACGCCTAAGGCGCCCGGCAACAAGAAATAACATAAAAAGAGGTTCATTAATTTAGTCAGATCATTTTATTTTTCATTTGCTTCCGATGTATTTCGTGAACCACCCTGCTTCTTACATTTTGGCAATCTGTTATTGGGTTTAGAACCAGTGTAGTCAAAGACACGTCCCAGGCGCATCTAAGACATGCCTTGCTACTAGGAGCAGGGACATCGCCTCATTGTAGTCAAGGCGACGCGCGTTTCGTAAGGCACGCCTAAGGCGCGGGACGGTTAAGGCGCGCATAAGTGGGAAATATTAAAAAAAAAACTTATATACTCTTTTTTTACTGTTTCTTTAATACTTTATTTTGTATACTATTTTTTCTTTTTCTTTTTTCTATTTTTTTCTATTGTTTTGTATAATGATATTTTCATACTCTTTTTTCTTTCTTTTTTCTGTTTCTTATACTGTTTTGTATAATATTATTTTATACTATTTTTCTGTTTTTTTCTCTCTATTTTCTTATGCTATTTTGTATAATGTTATTTTTATACTGTTTTTTATTTACTTTTTTTGCTGTTTTGTATAATGTTTATTTTGTATACTGTTTTTTAATATCATTTCCATCTTTTGATGAAATCAAAGTCCTATTAATTTGAATTATCCTTACAAAGCACTTGAAGACAATTCAAAGAGTATATATATATATATATATATATATATATATATATATATATATATATATATATTTGTGCCTCGCATAGCTAGCGCACGCACCTTAAGTGCACCTTGCGTCTCGGACGATATGGACACCTTGCGCCTCGAGTGCGCCTTCTGCCTTTGACTACCTTGTTTAGAACATGGGTAGACTAGATGTCTTCTATTCAGGATTTGCTAGGAAAATTGTATTCAGGCTGGAACCGACCGACTGATAAGGGGTAAATATTTTTTCTAGTGGATTTTAATCCTTCTTGGAAATTGGAAACTGTTGGAGATAGGCAGGTCGAACCAACTACATCTGGTGTCACCTTCTTTATCTGATTTGTTTATTGTTTTTCAGAAACTGTTCGACTTAGTTAAATTTACTAAAGGAAATAACAGATATAGTTCCACAGCCCCCGACCCCAAGGGTAAGCAATGGAACCAACATGGTATCATGCAAGCAACTCAACATTTCGATAATTGTGCTTTAATTTTATGAACAACCACCTTCCGTTGTATAGATCATGGTAAACAACTGATTTCTAGAAGGCATAAACTATCATTCCTAGCTTATTTCTTGGCCATCAGATGGAATATTTCATTCCATCTTGATTTTTTGAGCTAAACTTGCATTTGCTATACTTTGTTTTTGTCCTAGTTTAAATTCTTTTGAATCCATACTCTCTCTTTTCGTGTCTATTTTAAAATCTAAACTCTCTTATCTCATCAACTACACAATATCACAAATAAATAAAATACACAATGCAATCTCGTGTTGAATGTGCCTAGTAACTTCATCCACAAGTAGGGCAAAAAGATAAGCTTAATGCAAGCATATAGTTACAGGATATGGAGACATAACTCCTCCAGTTGTACTCACATTAGTCTCAACTCCATCATTCGTATCATTGATAATCTCATTATGGCTATCAAGACTTGCTTCTTCCCTAAAACTTCTCTTATAATCATTTTATGTCCACAAATCCCTTTTATTTTATCTTCATGTATCCCTACCAATTTTTCTCTTACCTGTATATCAATGTTTCAGTATTGTCAGTTTCCCTTTTCTAGCCTACATATGTAGCCTCCTAAAGTAAAAAAATGAAGGCATTATATAAAGTTCATAGAAATACAATTTTTGCAACCAATAAGGTAAATATTTCGAGAAAATTTGTGGGAAGAAATAAAATTACCATAACAAATTCGACACCTAGTTCAGGCCGATCAAATTGGATCCTGCACCGGCTGCGATCAACAGTTAGTACACTCCCATCATGAATTTCTCTTGTTTTTGGATGACAAGCACAAACACGCTGTCCTACTGACAAAGGCCGAGCCAGATCGGTAGGAAGTCCTTCTCTAACACCAGTTCGAAGTTCAGCATAATGAGTCCTAACTGACTCACGGTATTGTTCAAGTTTCTCTCTTTCTTCCTGCAGAAATTTCTTGGACAATCGACGTGGCTTCCCAAGAGAACTGGAAAACCAAATTTATCAGGCTTCATAACTCAAGATATTGTAAATGCTTAATTAGAACCAGTACCTTCTTATGACACCCCACTCAACACGAGTAAGCCTGGGTATATGACCCAGTTTTACATGATTTAAATACTCCACAAACTCAGTTTTAGCAAACCATGGGTAATCAATTGCACTGTAGAACCACTCAAAAGCACACCATCGCCGCACCATTGGAGATGACAAGCAGTGAGAAAGCATTTCCTGTAATTGACACACATCTAGGATTAGGAATGTCAATCAGTCAATGGTAACCGATAAGTCGACCCGATCTGTAAGCAAAAAATTGGTGTGGATGTAAAAAGTGAAACCTGAATGAATTTCTGGTCAGGTTCGGGTACAACATATGAAACCCAAAAAAATTCGACTCTTGGTTCGGGTTTGAGTAAAAAAAATCATATTTACATATATAAATAAACCCGGTGTAATGCTTAGTTGGTAGAGACATCAGCCTTTGCTATGGGAGATCCTTGGTTCAAACAATACCATCCACACTTTCAACAATATTGTTTTCTCGATAAACTTATTTATTTTTGGTTGGGTTCGGATTTTACATAAATCCGACATGAACCCAACCCGTTGACAACCTATATAGGATGCAATGTTCTAAAAAGCGCTAGACGTTATATTACTTGGACTTGGGTACGGGTGTCGGGTACATATCCAAGAGTCGGGTCCTTCAAACTCATAATTGAAGGACACACGGACTCGGCTAAAAAGGATCCAAATTTTGGATACGGGTACGGGGATATGACTATTAAAATAAATACATTTGAATATTGTTTCATAAAAAGACACATCATGTAATTAAATTTGTATGGCTTCATAAAAGACATGTAATTAAATTTGCACGATTTCATAAAAAAATATACTCTAATTAAATTTGTATGATTTCATAAAAAGACACTTGTAATAAAGTTTGTATTGTTTTATATATTTAAGCTTATAATTAAATTTGCATGGTTTCATAAAAAGATATCATGTAATTAAATTTGAAATGTTTCATAACTATACTACCAATCCACCATATTAAAATAAACTATCTACTTCACTACCACATTTAAATAAATTATCTACTCCACTACCAGTCTTCCGATTGTCACCATAAAGAACCATGAAGGATCCGATTGTCACTATGGAGGATCGGATACAGATTCCATACCCATATCCATGTCCTACCCGGTGGACACGGATACTTCTCCTAAAGTGGAGAGTCCGTGTAACATAGGCTAGGCGGACTAGGTGTGCCGGAGATCAGCCTAGCGCCTAGGAGGCATATATATATATATATATATATATATATATATATAGCAAATGACGTCTAGCCTAGTGGTTAAGACCGATGCATATTACCCAGGAGGTTGCGGGTTCGAGCCTCCTGGACGCCATTTAATTTTCCATTGGAGGAATTAAATGGTGAGTTGGTGATGGGTGCAGCGCAGGTGCGGTGCAGGTGCGGGCCTACGGGTCGAGATGTGTGGGGCCTTCGGGCCGGGATGTGGTGGGCCTTCGGGCCGAGAGTCTGTAATATAATTATCTCTTCCAATATATATATATATATATATATATATATATATATATATATATATATATATGGGAGGGGATATTGCACCAATGGTTATTGCAACAATTATTGCATCATTAATTCTCAACCACACATTTTTTAAAATGTGTGGTTGAGAATGATGCTGACGTGGCACTACTTTATGGGATGATTTATAACCACACGATTGAAATGAATGTGTGGTTGAGATTGTTTGGTGTAATAATTGTTGTAATAATTTGATACAATATCCCGTCCCTATATATATATATATATATATATATATAGGTAATTGTGTTACAGACTCCTGGCCTAAAGGCCTACAAACTCGGCCCGAAGGCCCACCACATCCTGGCCCGAAGGCCCGCACCTGCACCTGCAGCGCACTTGAACCGCACCTGCGTGCACCCATCATTAACTCACCACTTAATTCCTACAAAGAAAAATTAAATGGAGCTCAGGAGGCTCGAACCCGCAACCTCCTGGGTAATATGCATCGGTCTTAACCATTAGGCTAGACGTCATATATATATATATATATATATATATATATATATATATCAAAAAAATTCAAAAACAAAATCCAAAAAATGGGCCACCTAGGCGCCCACCTAGGGCCGAACAGGCCGCCTAGGCGCCACACATGCCCGCCTAGCGCCTAGGACCGCTGAACGGGGGTGTTCGGTGCGGTGGGCTGGCGCCTAGGCGGACGCCTAGCCTGATTTTTAGAACACCGATAGGATGATAAGAGTTCAACCTTAAAATGGTAAAATAAACAACTTAAAATTGAGCAGTCTGTTATTCACCGCAAGTGAGTATCCATCAGGACAATCTTCTCCAGTAATCTCATTAGACTTGGATTCCCTCCCTGCTAGTGATTTTTGTAGATCCATCTTACGCCGACTCCTCAACTTTGTTGGCAAACTGACTTGGTCTTTTGTGGAAATGCGCACACTTGTTTCATTGATATCTATTGCACTTTTATTTACATCAGTACATGAAGAAGGATGTTCTTGTGACTTTGATAACTTCCCTTGTCTCGCCAGTAGGTTAACTTGACTAACACGCTTAAATTTCTGTACAGATTTCTTTCCTTCCTCAACTGAGGCCTACAAAAGAAATTAACAAATAACATAAATGCAAAGACGAACATTTATAAATGGATAAATATAACAGTAGCTATGAATTACCACCTTCAAAGAGAAGAGAAGATAGGCGATACTCTATCAAACTGTAGCCAACAAAAATATTTCATGTAACAAATCCACAAACTACATGGGTAGTCACAAACAAATTTAGTAAGGTAGATAAGAACTTTTTTTCTTCAACAAAATGATAAGATGATGTGATCTTGAGCATGCATGGACAAAAGTCACTGGCATAAGTATGCAAGCATAAGCATGGCCCTACATATACATCACATCTACAAGCATGGAGCTACATGTATATTTACAGTCACATAAACCTGAGTTCAATTATCTCTCTAAAAGCCAAAGGTTGAACTCGACAACAAACGAGAACGTGCCTTTTTCCCTTGTTGCTTCAGGGCATACACATAAACCCCTCCTTTGAACCGGAAGCAGCTTCTTATATGTATTATGGAGTGTGTTATATAATATATTAATAACATAGTCGATAAGATTACGAACCCCAGTCTCTGACACTGACCAATCTAATACTAGAGACAAATCAATTAGCATAGTACCTTAGAGTCTACAACAATACAAAACTGTTGTATGAAGAACCCTAAAGCTGAACAGTTTTGTCAATGGAAGAGATGAACCTTACCTTCATTAAGCGGGCCAAGTGGAAAAAACATGAGTAATCTCAGATTCTCAGCATATACCTGTGAAGAAGTGACCATCCCTTGTAGTATTTGGGCATGTTCTGCAACCTCAAGATATGAAAATGGTGACTATGTTGCAGGGACACATACAACACGACATGGTGATACGGACACGGCATTGATTTTTGCATGTCTTGATGTATTTTGGAGTGTTTTTGGTGTGTCTTATACGCATCTGACATGACATGACATGACACTGATATGCGGAGATATGCTTCCTAGTTTGTGGCTCATTTGGACTAGGAGAAAAGGCCATAAGGTTGAGTATGTTGCTGGTTGGACAAGAACTACATATTAACTGGGGTATATGATGATAGATAAACATAGACAACTGTGTTAAGTGATTCTGTTGCTGTAAAAAAGTTTACTGAATCTGAAGCATTGGATAAAAATAGACCACACACCAAGAATTGGCAGCATAATCACTCAACGAGATAAACTCTCACAACTTTGAACCATGTAGAATTAGAATAATGGATTAATTATTATTGATAATAAAAGACTACATATATATAGGAGAGGCTAACCCCTCTCTCTATGTGGGACTAAAGCCCATTACTAATATAACACTTAACACCCTCCCTCAAGCTGGAGCATATATGTCAATCATGCCTAGCTTGTACATAAAAATTGCACCCGAGGACCCAAAAGAGATTTCGTGAATATAACGGCTATTTGATCACCGGTCCTCACGTGAGAAAATTTTATCATCCCCTTTTTATACTTATCACGGACGAAGTAGACATCAATTTCAATGTACTTCGTCCTTTCATGAAATACATGATTGGTAGCAATACGGATAGCAGATTGGTTATCACACCACATATCTGCTGCTTTAGATCTTGCTTCTTCTCCCAGCTCTTATAGAATATGCTACAGATATAACACTTCTGCCGTGCTATGAGAAATGTCTCGATATTCTGCTTCGGAACTTGATCGTGCGATCACACTCTGCTTCTTGCTCTTCCACGATACCAAGTTTCTGCCAATAAATATCAAGTAATCAGATGTAGATCGTCTATCTGTCAGACTTGCACCCCAGTAAGCATCGGTAAAGCACTCAACATTTGTATGTCCCTGGTTCTCCATGCGATTTTTTTTCCAGGATTCTGGACTAGATAACGCAGAATTTTGAGAACTGTCAGCCAATGTGAATGTCACCCTCACATTTCCATCCAAGGGTAGTCTGGTAATTATCTTTGGGTATTAAATATTTTAGGATTAATTATTATATTAATATTTGTGCATGACATGATTTATTTATTTTGTATTATTAATTGTGGAGAGTGTAGACTTATTTTGGACTTGTGTAGTGGACCTAACCATTTAATTAGAGAACATGAACAAACTTTTGGACTAGTCTAAGTTGAGCCCATAAATTAGGCCCATGGATTAAGAAACATGATTAATTAGTGAGACCATTGGACTAGAACCTTCCCTCCCTAATTATTTCTTCATGAGAGGCCCCAAGGGGTATTTGTGACTTTGTACATTGCTTGGGGAGGGGTTTATGACCAGCCATAATTGAGAGGAGAGAGGGTACTCTCATTTTAATTCTTTCCCAAATTTCTAAATCTACATTTCCCCTTCCATTTTCCCTCCATTCCCTCATCATTTCTCCACCAAATCTTCACCAAACTCATTCCAAATTCATCATTGAAGCCTCTACATCAGGGATCTACAAGCAAGGAACAAGGAGGAGGAGGCCAAGATCTACAAGGAGATGAGCTACTTGTCATTTGGGACCTTTTCATTGGGAATCCATCTCCCAATAGGTATAAATCAGTTTTTCCCCTTCCTATAGACTATAAATATGAGATTTCACCATGAGAAACCACCCCACATGCATAGGCTACCCATAGGTTTTGATTTGGAGTCATTTGGAGACCTACGGTGGAAGTTATAGACCATTTTTAGTGCCAATTTTGGAAGAATTCCGAGATTGGCACATGTAGTGCTTGTCAATGGATCTAATAGATCTATTTGACCCTTAATTGTTTGTTTGTAGCTTGTGTCGTGTCCACAATTGGATATGTGTGGGCCGAATCTCGTCATTTTGACGAAACGGTCGATTTTGGGGGTTTTCCTCCGACACGGGGCCATGTGCATATCACATGATGACACGGACACGTAGACACTCTAATTTATATACGTATTGTTCATAACATATGTATTGGACTTGTACGTGTCCTCCCGGATACGTTTGGTTGTGAGTTGGGGGCCGTATCGCAAGCGTATCATAGAAAAGTGTGATACGGGTGCGATGCGCTCCATGTGTTTGTGTTTTGGCTCATTTCACTGTACGTGCATATGTAATTATATATGTGTAAGCTATTTATGTGTATATATTAGAGTACCTAGATACATATCACTATATGTGTATATAGATATATACTTTTGTATATATATATATATATATGTACTTATGTTATATGTATATGTATGTGTATATAAATGTGTGGACTAATATGTATCTATGGGTTGGTTACATGTGTGGGTATATGTGCATATATCTATTTGTGTATACATATGTATATATATGTACATAGGTAATTAGTGTAGTGTGAGTGCAGTGTTGTTTGTGTGAGGTTGAGGGGTGAGCATCAGGCAGCAGAGATGGGGCTCGGGATGTACTACAAACAGTGCTCAGTATCAGTTAAATGAGGAACACAGCTACAGCAGCTAGCAAGTGTGATTGCACACTGCAGTTGGTATTTTTGAACACAGCTACAACAGCAGTCTGAAGGGAACAGCAGATGCACACCTGGGACTTGACATTGAAGCAAATGCTTCACTGTGTGTTTGACAGTTAGAAGCAGTTTCACTGTGTGTTTCACAGTTAGAAACAAATGCTTCACTCGAAGAAAACACTGCTACGGATAGGAGGAGAACTAGACCAGAAAACAGCAGCTTGGTGCCATGGAGGTTCATACCTAAAGCTGCACACCTGCCTGTCTGAATGGCACACTGCAGAAACTCGACACACAGTCATAGATCAGTCACTGTGTATATTACACACAGTGAGAACAGCAGCTACAATCAGAGGCTACACTTGGAAGAGTTGTATCAGTGTGCACCAACAGGGAACACTGCAGAGCAGTTTGCATGTGCAGCTGAAATGATCAGCTCGTGCACTGCACAGTGCAACTCGGGCAGAGGATAGCTCTAACAGTAAGTGCAGTCTGTACAGCAAGGTAAGCATGAGTATATGTACAGCATGTGCAGGTAGTTCAGTGATACTCTCAGCCCAGTTTTCAGTTGGTTGTGTTCAATAAGTTTTGATGAAGGTAGGTGTTAGATAGCTAGATTATGTCAAGGTATATTGAGTATTAGTTTAATTGTAAGTTAAACTATTAAGTTAGCTAATAGTAGCTAGTACCTATATATATATATATATATATATATATATATATATATTCATGTTAGTATAGATATACTTTATTGTTGTAATAGTTAGCTAAATAGGTATATGTATACTTGTTTTTAGTTGTCATTTTTACAGATAGGTACTCTAGTATTGAGTTTATACAGGTAGGTATGACTTGGCTAAGTGTTGGAATTACCTCGGGATACCAGGATATCACCAAGGTATTGAGATTGGGTATCGAGGTAGTTGCGATACGCGTTGGTGCAAGGCCAAGGTACCATATTTATATTGTTTTGAGTTATTATTATCAATATTTGACTTATATATATATATATATATATATATATATATATATATAAACTATTTTCATATTAGAAAACTTGTGTATCGTAGGATACGGCTTCTTGAATGCACTGTGGTGTGTTAGCTTAGCTAGTTTAGCATAGTTTCATAGTATATTGACTTAGTGACTTAGCATTAGACTCTTGCAACCTAGAATGCATTGGTTTGACTTAGAAATGACATATCGACCTAGAATTGCATCAACATTAGTTATTTTTATTATTGAACCTTGTATTGATACAACATACCATATATAGGTTGTGAGACACCAGCTTGGGCATCGAGAGACACACTTTGCTCAGGACTTCAGGCGAATAAATTTCTGTTTGTTTTCAATTCATAATATTGTATATATGCATATTCTAGATTAGTATACATTGATTCCCGACACAGTGATTTCGCGGACTGGTGCTATATGGATCCCGTCAGGAGGTGTTATCCCCTACCGTGTGCAACGGGTACCTAATGACATGTATTTCATCGTGTGCATCGGGTATTGACTTTCATGTGCTTCTTGTGCATCCACTATTTCGTGTGCTAGTGTGACTATCGTGATCATGTACGTAACGTGTCGTGATTGGATCCATGAGTATTGGTTGGGGAGGGGGAGTAGGAGTTGGTTATGTGATCAAAGCCCTCTTGATCTCATGTGCATGCCGATTATACACCTCACGTATAATGGAGTTACCTTTATACCTCATGTGCAACCTAAGCCGATCACATAACGAACTCGCACTCTAAAACACATAGTTAGTATTTCTTGTTCTCTACTTGCAGTTATTCTTGCATTTACTTCCAGCTTTATTGTGCCTATTGCCTGTTCACCTGTATTGTATATTCTTTCTACTTGTGCATCTTGTATCATTTTTCTATTGCTTGTTATATATGCTCGATTATGTTATTGGAACTGCTTTCAGAGGTATGTACTTCGCTCCAATCCTGACTGGATATATTTTTTCCAGATGATTGGCTAGAGGAGCTGTGTCCCACACATTACGGACCTCAGGAGGGTGAAACTTTAGAGGACACTCCCCTAGAGCCAGAGGACATAGTACCAGTGACCGAGGAGGTCTAGTTTTGTTTAGTGATTTTGTATTAGACTATTATATTTGAGGAGATTCACAGATGTACTATTATTTCATATTGTGGATTGTATCTTTCTTCCCTTCGCTATTTCCATTCGTGCATTATTTCCTCCTTAGTTTGTTTTGTGATTGAGATCGATATATTTGTGAGATACCATATTGCTCCTCCAATTGGAGTTGAGATGATTGACAGGTACCATATTATATTGTTGAGATGTTAGATAGATAGAAATGACCCAGACATCGATCTACCGCCGATTCTGCGGCGTAGGCTAGGCGTAACCACGTACTCGTGCCCGAATATCAGGGTGCGGGTCGTGACAGTGAAACTCGTAGAGAAGACATAAATCTACTCGCGACACTGACTGCAAAGAAAATATTTGGACGAGTCATAACCGCCAAGTAGTTGAGTTTTTCAACCACTCGACGATATTGATCCGGATTAATCATCAGTACCCCTCGTCGGGAAGTAAATTCTCCTGGATCCATTGACGACGTTGCTCCCTTGGCTTGCATCATTCCTGTATCATTTAGTATGTCTAGCACATACTTCCTTTGAGACATGACAATGTGCTTCTTTCCTCGTACGACTTCAACACCCAAGAAGTAGTTTAACGATCCCATATCCTTGGTCTGAAACTTTTCTCCAAAAACTTCTTCAGTCATGCAATGTCCTGACCGTCGTCTCCTGTGATCACAATGTCATCAACATAAACACCAAGTAGTATTCTTCCCGCCGATGTCTGTCGGTAAAATACTGAATGATCTTTCTTCGATTGACACATGCCAAACTGAGTGACAATATCTGTAAACCGACAAAACCATGCACGAGCCGGAGGAGGGGGGGGAGGCCGGAGGGGAGGTGGGGCAGGCCGTTGGAGGGGAGAGGGGCGGCTGTAGCAGCGGGAGGGAGGAGTGGGCGGCAGCGGGGAGGGGGGAATCTAGGGTTAGTTTTTTTTTTTTTGGGTGAAGATAGAGGTGGATGGGTTATGGCTCTGATACCATGTAGAATTAGAATAACGGATTAATTATTATTGATGAAAAGACTACATATATATAGGAGAGGCTAACCCCTCTCTCTATTATTCTACCCGATGTGCCCATTACTAATATAACACTTAACCACACCAAGGAGCTCCAAAAGAATTTTACCCAATCATTCGATGAATGAGCTCATGCCAGGGGTTAGCAGACAAATCACTGGGATGCTAGTAAAAAACCTTGGAAACATACAAGTTGGAAATTTGGAATCGCACCAAGGAGGGCATTACATCCAAATGCTATAAAATCTCTCTATTTTATTTATAATTTTCCATCATAAACCTACAAAATTGATGCCCTAAGCTTATATTTAAGAGTTAAGAAATACAAACAAGCTAAAATCCTCATCAAAGGCAACTATGCATAGAAACATGTTTAAGTATTAGTGTATTAGCTTCAGTCCCACATCGGGTAGAATAATTTAGAGAGACTAACTCTCCTATATATAATGTACTCTTTTATTATCAATGAATTATCCTACTATTCTAATTCTACGTGGTATATTATGTCTCGGGATGTTAACTTTGTTGAAATCGAGTTTTTTCCACCCCCTCCAACTATCGATTATGTTCCAAAAGGTTACCGAGATGAGAACTTTTTCTTGTATCCAGTTCAGGCACAACAGCCCCCCATAAGTGTACCCTCTCCTATCGAGCCAGTCTTATCGTCCAATGGTTCACACACACCGACTCAGTCAGAACCGACATCGTCAGTCTCATCGTCCCATGATTTGCAAATACCAGCTCAGTCAGTCAGAATAGACATCACTAATTGTGCCCACAGGTGTAGAGCCGTCGTCATCATCAGGATCCTCCTCCAGCTCCACCGATTCACCACCACCTGATATACCGGTTCGTTCCCGTCGCGCATGTCGCGACCATCCTTAGTATGTTGACAACTACAAAGGGCTCGTGAGTCACACTCGGTCCTTGGTGGCGGCTACTATTGATGAGATTCAGATCTCCAACTCTGTAGAGGAGGGACTCAAATATCCTGGTTGGTGCGCCGCTATGAAAGAGGAGATGCGAGCACTTCGGAAGAACTATACATGGAACTCGGTGTATTTGTCTATTGATAAGAAGGCGGTCCGTTGCAAATGAGTATTCACAATCAATGTGAAACCAGATGACACTCTTGATCGTCTAAAAGATCGCCTTGTGGGAAAAGGTATTCTCAGACTTACAATGAGAATTATTTTGAGTCATTCTCCCCAGTTGACAGAATGACCTCTGTGCGCGTGACCTATCCTTAGAAGTCCGCTATGATGACCCCTACTTCAGTTGGATGTGAATAATACTTTTCTCCATGGCGACCTTGAAAAGGAAGTATATGTGGTGCAAGTCCAAGGTTCAAAGTATCGGAATCGGTATCGGACCATTCCTATGAGTATCGGGATCGGCAGTATCGATAGTATCGGTAGTTTCGGACCGGAGTATCGGATTTTTTTGGTATCGGAAAGCAAACAACTATTAGTAAATTATTAACATTTTAGAAAATACATTTTATATATTTATGCATAATTTAAAGTATTTACAGTGTTATTTTTTAGTATTTTTGAAATTGAATGAAATAGTAGTCACTATTGTTGATTGATTTATATGCGATAGATAAGTTTTCCTCTTTTATATGCTTTTACAACATTACTATGTTTTTACACCCTTGTTAATTGGTCTTTTTAATTCAATTTTTTTTCCCGAATTGACTGGAAAAGAGATCTCTAATGTTGGTATCGGTCGGTAACGGGTATCGGTCAGTATCGGATCGGGACATGCCAAACTGTATCGGTATCGGCCGTATCGGATCGGTATCGACCGATACTTCAAACTATAGGTGCAACCTCCTGGGTTTGTTGCAAGGGAGAGTAAAGTATGTCATTTACGAAAGGCCCTCTATGGTCTCAAATAGTCATCTCGTGCCTGGTTTGGTTGATTTATACATGTCGTTACCCAGTTTGGCATGTGCCAATCAAAGAAGGATCATTCGGTATTTTACCAAAAGACATTAACCGGACGGATACTACTTGGTGTCTATGTTGATGACATTGTGATTACGGGAGACGACAGTCAGGGTATTACATGGCTGCAAAAGTTTCTGGGTGAGCAGTTTCAGACCAAAGATATGGGATCATTAAAGTAATTCGTGGGGGTTGAAATCACAAGAGAAAAGTGATACATTGTGATGTATCAGAAGAAATATGTGCTTGGCATCCTAACTGAAGTAAGAATGATGCAAACTAAGAGAGCAACCTCACCCATGGATCCAGGGGTAAAGTTACTCTCCGATGAGGGGACACTAATGAGCAATCCTGATCAATATCGTCGGCTAGTTGAAAAACTCAACTAGGCATTCAGGGACTCGTCCAGACATTTCCTTTGTTGTAAGTGTCGCGAGTAAATTTATGGCTTCTCTATGAGTTCCGCATTAACAGACAGTTCTCGGGATCTTGCGCTATCCATCACAGAATTCGAAAAAAGAAATTTGGATAGAGAATCATGAACATACTCATCTTGAGTGCTTTACAGGCGATGACTGGGGTGCAAGTCTTACAGATAGAATGTCAGCATCTGGCTATTCGATATTTATTGGTAGAAACTTAGTGTCATGGAAGAGCAAGAAGCTGAGTGTGGTCTCATGATCAAGTCCAGAAGCAGAATATAGAGCTATTGCTCATGGCATAGCAGAAGTGTTATACTTGCAACATCTTCTAAAGGACCTGGGAGAAGAAACATGATCGGAAGCAGCAGATATGTGGTGTGATAACCAATCGACTATCCATATTGCTACCAATCATGTATTTCATTGAAGGACGAAACACATTGAGATTGACATCCACTTCGTCCGAGACGAATATCAGAAAGGGGTGATAACATTTTACCATGTGAGAATCGGCACTCAGATAGCAGATATATTTACAAAGTCGTTTTTAGGCCCTCGTATTCAGTTTCTTTGTAACAAGCCGGACATGACTGACATCTATGCTCCAGTTTGAGGAGGGTGTTAAGTATTAGTGTATTAGCTTTAGTCCCACATCGGATAGAATAATAGAGAGAGGCTGACTCCCCTATATATAATGTACTCTCTCATTATCAATGAATTATCCTACTATTATAATTCTACAAAACAAACTTCAACTAAAAATAAAACATATCCAAATTCAAATTTAAACCGAAATCCAAATCCCCAGAATCAATTTTAGATTTGAATCTAAATCCAAATAAAGATTTAAATATATTTCCAGTCCTAAAATAAAAGTCAATGTCTTCTGTCCTGGATCACTTGGGCTCTCAACTTTCGTGAGACAAAAAATACAAGTTAACTAGAAAAGTGCGCTAATTGACAAAATCTCAAGTTACACCTATACGAAGGGCATGCATTAGAAATCTCAGACACGTGGATAGATAAAATATATTATGAGAAGAAATATAACAAACAACTTCTTCATATTTGAAGTAGAAGTTTGGTGTGAAATTACATACCTCCGTTACTATAGGTTCACTTTTCTGAGACTCGCTACTTTTCCGAGACTCACTGTTCACTTCAGTTTTTGAAACCTATGGACAGTAGAAGAAAATGCAATAAATGAGCAACAATGTGCAAAAAGTATACACAAAAAGTACAATACAGATCAAATCACTTCAGACAGCTCACTTTTCCAAAAAATGACTTCCGCTTTCGTTTTTGGATCTTCCTATTGATGGATGAACTGGTTTCCAGAATTGTTTCACATAAGGCATTTGCATTATGAGGTATGCCTTTTGCAACTTTAGCACCTTTTCGGGTAACAATTTCATTTCCAACATTAGTAGAATGTACTCCTTCCTTTTTCTCAGAACCTTTAGACCTATCATTTAGATGGTTTATTGACACTGATTCAGGTACACCAGGCTTCTCATCAATATCAAAATTTCTGTATTCTTCTTTAACCTGAGCAGATGACTCTGAACATGATGATAAAAGATGAGCAAAACAATTTTATACCACAAAAAAGCAAAGTAGTTCAAGTCCGTATGCTGATCCTGTAATTCATGAACAAACTTAAGAAAATGTAGTGAAAGCAATTAATATGAAATCGTCAATAAATATTAGCTACATACTAACATCTATCAATTTCTTAACTGTTCGCTTAAATGAAGTACGAGCAGCCTCCCCCCTTCTGTCACCTATTCAACCAGACCTTCAGCATGTTGAACACCGCCAACCTTGGATGTCTCCCTCGCTTCTCTCCCTCTCCATATATATAATACACACACAACAACGACAACAAAGCCTTTATGCCAAAATTGTTCGGGTCAACTACTCGAATCTCTTTTTCACATTCAGTTATGTCAAAGGTTAAGTAGTCCTCTAGCCATATCCTTCTTTTGACCATCAATCCAAGTTCGTTTAGGTTAGTCCTTAGTTTGAGGGGCTTCTTTAACTAATAAGTTAATCAGACCTCCAAACTGTTGTTCTAAATTTCGCTAGGCGGAATCTGTGTAGCAGAGGGCCGCCAAGGAGGCCGAACAAATTTTTTTTTTAAATTTGAAATCCATAATGAAAATTTGAAATCCAAACATGTGCTAACTTCTAAATCCATAATACAATTCATAATTATTTTGAAATTTCAATGTTCTAAAATCCAAATCCAATCTTAAAACCCAAACAACATATCCACAGTATAACAAAGCATAAAAAATAATAATAAATAAATAAAAATAAAAAACAGAGATGCCGCACAAGACCGAATAGGTCTGCCTAAGCGCCAAATAGGGCTGAAGAGGCGTCGAACTAGGCCGAACAGTGGGTTTCTGTTGCGGCGGACGACCGCTTAGCGCCTAGACCGAAATTTAAAACACTGCTCCAAACTAAGGCCTGGTTTGCAATTGTTGCTGCTTTCCAATAAGCGGCAGCAGAAGCAGTTTTTCATTGCAGCCTCCCAATTGTTTAAAAAGTTGCCCCAGAACTGAACTGTGAGACTGCTTTTCAAAAAAAAAAAAGCAGAAGCAACCAAGATAAGCCAATGCCACCCCAGCATAACTTTACTGCTCCTCCAGGATAATGCATCTATTCGACTATGTTGCATATGCTCGAACAACATTAGATGATTGTTTCTTATCTTATCCATATGTTGCTCCACCGTCAAGAATACAAATATTTCTTGCCTTATCTTTCTACATATTGTCATTCATTCATCTAAAATTTCATTTTAGCTAGGCTCACTTTTGGATATATTTTGCTAAACGCACACTGAAAGCACCCCTTGTCTTATAGTTGTTTTATGAATTTCCTTTCAACTTCAACGTATCTTGGGATCATAACGCACTCCAAAAAAACTTCACTTAAATTATCATGCATCCATGCTTATGTCTTTGAACATCTTTCTCATGTCTCCATCATGATGAATGATTAATCCTAAATACTAAACGCTACCACTCATCATTTTTTGTCCATCTATATGGACTCCTTCCTCATTTTATTACTTTTGGCAGAGTTACATTTCACAAACTATGTTTTCATCCTAGATTCCTACTATTTAAATTCATATATTTTTAAGTCTCTCCACAAATCTATTTGAAGCTAACATTTCTCTACTCTCATCAACTAGAACAATATCATTAAAAGACACATCATAGAACCTCCGCTTGTGTTATCCATAACTAGTTCAAAGACGCAAGGACTTCATGTTGATTCTATTGGCATGAGTTGTCATCCGGAATTGTTATGAGAAGAAATTGATTGACAATATTGCCATAAAGAATAAGATTCTGCCATGTAAGGATTGATTGGCAATCTTGCCATAAAGAATGAGATCTTACCATGTAAGGATTGATTGTCAATCTTGCCACAAAGATTGACAATCAATCTTGTCATCAAGAATTAGATCCAGTCATGCAAGGATTGATTGACAATCTTGCCATAAAGATTGACAATCCGTCCATATCAATCTTACCATAAAAAACGAGATCCTTTAAACTATTGATTGGAAATCTTGCCATAAAGATTGACAATCATTCCATCTAAGAAATTGTATGCATCATAGGTTCCATTGTAATGTTATTTATACATGGTCATTTTCTTGTAAAGAGAGAGATGAAAGAAATAAAAATATATAGTCCTCTTCGTCTGTTTTTGACAGATCCTTAGGCCTTGATGTAAACCAACCATGATGGAAAATGGTGCAATGTTTCTCCCATTACCTGTACATCAGTCATAACTAATTCCATATTTATGTTATATCAATATTAGGCTCATTTCTTTCCCAAAAACCACCATATTTTCTCCCTAGGTATATTACAAACATTTTCCAAGTCAATATTAAACATATGATTTCAATGATCTTCTAAGTAAATTGCTTCCATAATAGATCTTACATTCATAAAACCAAATTGTTCTCTAAAATTCTAGTTTATTTTCTTAATATATGCTCTTTTTATCTCTCGCAAAGTTCTATTGTACGGCTCATAAGTTTTTACTCGTCGGTACTACTTTATACACCTCCCTTGTTTATATATATAGTTGATTATTATAACAGTATTCTCAATTATAATTTCTAGTACTAAGAAATTTAGTTGAATAAATTAGTTAGCAACGTCAATTCTTTCTTAATCATTTCCAAATCTAAGTAGGATATCATCATGTCCTGCATCTTTTTATCGGTTTTCATTTTTTTAACTTTGCCCTATCTGGTGCTTAATTTCCTATATTTTCAATGTCGGTCCTAAGCCGAATAAAGGAGGTTACAATAGGCAGCCGACAACCAGCATAAAACATTGTCAAATCTATGTGAGTATCCTAATAGAATACACGTTCTGGCATTCCTCAGTAGCGACCGGGTGCAATAAAAAGTGAGCAAATGTGGATTATTAGGTCGTCACCCGTAAGTGACACATTGCGGCCTTACCACCAATGATGCAATGTCAACTGAGCAAGGGGCTTTCCCTATAAGGGGACGTAACTGATGAGAAATAAGTAAGAGGCTATAAGGTATAAGCAGCAACACAAGGATATGAAGCAACGATGCAAGAAATTAGTGCATGAGAGTAGGATTAGATTAGCTACTTAGAACATAGGAATACTAACGAGCTATGTTGTACTGGGCGCTAGGCGAGGCGACAGTCTACCCGCCTCGCCTAGGCACCCGCCCAGGCCACAAAATCTGCAGTTATGTGCAGTGTAAACAGTACAGTTATAATGTTATATATAGGATATTAAAAAGCAACAACAGATGTATAAAAGAACAATTGATAACTAATATACACAAGTAACGAGAACAGTTGATAACTAAAGCAATAGGCAATATAATAACCATTAACCAAATAACCAATAAGCAATATAATAAGCTTAAAGTAAGCAATAAGCAATATAATAAGCATTAACCAATATTCAACATCAAGTAATAATAACCAATATTCAACAACCGCATAGGAGCGCATATGTATTCCCCTGGTCGCCTCTAGGCGTCCGCCTAGGCATGCCTAGGCGTCCGTCGCCTGACACGGGGTTTTCTTCTCCAGGTCGAGGCGGGCTTCCCCCAACCTGCTCGTCTAGGCCGCCTAGGCGCACCTAGGCGTCGCCTATGACAACATAGCTAACGAGAAAGGAAATGTAGTTAGTTGGTGTAATGATTAGGAGGAAGATTAATATATTTTGTCTATAAGAAACTGAGGATTAGTAAGTGAGAAATAGAGAAAAATACTACTGAATTTAGAATTTGGTATACATGAAAAAAAGATACAAAAATCGGGTAGGAATACTTGTGGGCAAATGATTAACGAATAGCGTTGTAGATGTAAAAAAAAAGGAATAGGAGAGAATAATAATGATTTAGTATTAGGGGAGAATCTTATTGATGTCATTAGTGCATATGCACCCCAAGTAGGGTTAATTAAAATAAATTTTGGGAACATATAAATAGTTTGATTCAAGAAGTAGATAAAGGAAAAAAAAAACTATACATTGGAGGAGATTTAAATAGTCTTGTTGGAATGAAGAACAATGATTATGATAGCATGCATGGAGGTTAGGAAAGCAAGGGAAAATAAAATCCTTGATTTTATAGTGCACCTTATATTAGCTTTTAAGAGTCATAAAAACAGCCTCTATCCGAATGGGCCCGGTCCGTCTTTTCCTGATCTTTGTCCCATATTCAAAAAGAAAGTAAGAGTATGTTTGTGTGCATCTTGACCCTCCCTACACCCTACATAAGATGAAGCCTCATCTTTTTTATATGACTTTGTAATAGCAAAATTTTGTTTCAGGAAGATAGACGAACATTTAGTTACTTTTAAGAATGGGTCCAATGTTAGCCAAATAGATTACTTTCTTACGGAAAAGGCTAATAGACTAACATACCAAGAGACAACATAACTACTCAACATAGACCGGTGGACTTAGATAGTAGTATTAGGAAATAGAAAAGAAAGACTAGAATAGACGAGATGGAGAACTTTTAGTATTATTTGAGGCTAAAATGATAAAGGAAGGTAGATGCAAAATAGAAGAAGATTCTAATGTTATTTGGTGTAATATGTCAATTTCTATCAAGAAAGTAGCAAAAGATATCCTAGGAATTTCTAAAAGCAATGATTGAACTTCAAAAGATAGTTGATGGTAGAACAAGAAAGCCCAAAAGGTAATTAAGGCAAAAATGATTTCCTTTAAACATTGGCAAAAACGTAAAAATTATAAGTATGAGAGATATAATCTAGAAGGAATCTACGAAAGCAGTTAGTGAAGCTAAATCTAAGACTTATAATTATTTGTATATATTTATAGACTTGCTAGGTGTAGGGAAATAAAGAGTGAAGCTAGCTAATATCAAATGTATCAAGAATGAAGATGAAAATATACTATTAAGAGAGAATGATATTAATGAGAGGTAGTGTAACCTCCATTTTTTTCAAAATAGATTAATATATTACTAAGTATAGTTAATAGATAAACTCTCTAATTAAAAGTTAAGAATTTAATTTTAGACGATGACATCATCGCTTACATCACTTTTCTACACCCTTGCATATGACATCATCCATGCCATGACTCTCTCTCTACACTCTTCCATCACACCTCACCACTCTCTCCACACTTCTCATGACACCTCACTTTCCTATCTATGACACCTCATCCTTCTACACACCTCCCTATTCTCTAACCATGACACCCCAACTCCTCTCACATGTCCCTATCCATTCAATCCCTTACACCTCATCACCCCCATATGTCCCTATCCAACCTCCTCTTTTCACATCACCCCTCTCCACACCCCTCACATGGCCAAACCCTCTATGTGTGTGTGTGTGAGAACCGCCAAAGAAATGCTTCTCCAGGTCAGCAGCCATCTCATGAGGATGTGAAGTGTGTTGGGGGGAGGGGGGGGGGGCTTAAGTTACATAAAGGTCCATAAGACAAATATAGAGGTCCAAATAGATATTCATGATAGAATATAGGTTAAAAACCCAAGTTAATATAGGAAAAGATCTAGGAAACCCATAACCAAATAGAATGGGTTTATCTTGATTATATTTCACCAATTAACATATGTATTTATGCTATAGGACATCCGAACCTTGTCACAGACGCTGAGTTGTGATTTCAACTCAGGACCTCAGGTGAGTACATTCTCTAATAGTTTCCTTTACTGATGATTTCTATATTACATTTAGTTGTAATGTTATACTTGATTCCTGACACGATGGTACACGAACTAATATATCTTGTTGCTTTTAGACCTTGATCTTGTATAATACTTTGATATTTTCTTGTGATTCATGTATACTAGTCGGGACAAAAAAATACTAGTTGATATGTGATCATACCCTTAAACCCTATGCAAATATAATACGTGTGCAAGGCTAACCATACACTTCACGTATGATTAGCCGGCTCCCATTGTGATATACCAAGCCGATCGCATATTAAACCTAGTATTTCAAAACACTTAGTGATTATCGATTTTCTTGTCTTACTTTTTACCTATTGAGAAGGATGTCATGAATATAATTACAATAGGATGGTTGAAATGGAGGAATGTTTCTGGATAACCAGAAAACTTTGAAATCAAAGAAAAATTCTATAAGATCGCTATAAGACTAGACATGCTTTATGGTTAGTATTGGACAATAAAAAAACATGTCCAATGTCTAAAAATAAATTAGTGTAGCAAAAAATGAGAATGCTAAGATGGATAGCTGATAATATATTAAATGATAGGATAAGAAATTAGTTTATGAAGTTAAGGGGGAGGGATACCAATCTTGGACAAGATCAGAAAAGATCGTCGTAGGTTGTACGTACATAAGCAACGTAGACAAATAGAAGCTCTGGAAAGGATATGACAGATTGCAACGTAGACCAATAGACGCAGGGTAGACCAATATTTGGCATAAAGGCTTCAAACAGCTGAATGACATATTAAGAACAAAGATCATCTGAGTATTTGGATCAAAATTTCCAATTACAACCCTTGTGCCATCCCACATGACCATCATCATCATCATCATCTATGAAACAATTAAGGAGAAATGAATGTTATTATGGGATGAAGTTGTAGGCTGTAGCTATAAAATAGAAAAGAAATAGGAGAGCCAGATCATCTTCTGTAAAGACTATTTACTCTCAAACTCACCAATCATTATTACTTTCATGCCATAAGTTATTGAAGTGTACCTTCTTATTTTATATGTAATGAAATTGCACCAATTATCAAGGTGTCAAATGCATGGCAGATGATTAACTCACAACTTCACCAAGTTAAAAACATCCAAAATCTCCAAATACAAAAACCAGCTTTCTACAGACTTCTTATTTGTGCATCAAGTGGTCATGTACTTCCTAGCTTTCTTGCAACAAGGTTTGGTATAGTGCATAGTTTGTGTCACGACCCGATCCCAATAATCTGGGTCCAGTCGGATCATGCCCAGCCTGCACCGTTGTGAGACGGCGGCAGTAAGCTGTATCAATCCGTAGTAACACACAGACATCCAGAATACATGAAGGAAATTCAATTTTTTATTGCTAAGTCTGAGAGAGAAATTCATTTACAATCAAAGATCAAACAAAACATGGTCCAGGGTTATTACTTCAACCCTGATTATTACAATTTGGAAATGAAAGGGGAACAACTAAACATCGGCCTCCTGGCTAGGTTCCGCTAGGGCTTCAGTACTCTGGTCCGGACCATAAAAGGTATCATACTCATCATCGTCACCGCAATCACCTAAAATTGTTAATCTCCAGTCAGGAGGGAGCAAGAACATATATCCAATTCCAGCATCTTAATAATAATTAAAATGATGCAATGAAATAGTTTTGAACAATATTTATATTTTTGTATGCAACAAATATGAGACAAGAACAGTAAATGTCGATGAAGCAATGATGACAAACTACAATCACTAAAGTGTTTTGAGAAAGGTAGCATCCCGTGGCCGGCTGGGGTTGGAGGCAATCTGTGTTCGCGTGAACACGGTGCGGCGTCAGTCCAGTGAGGTTGGACTTCAGCTATCCACAATGAGGCAATAAGGGGGCTTTGACCACGGGTGCTAACTTTTCTCCCCAGTTCCCAAGGCAATAGTCAATGAGTCAATGAGTCAATGAGTCAATCAATCAGTCAATCAGTCGGTTCCGTGAAATCAAGTGTCGTCCCAATATATCTATATGACATGCAACATATTTAATTACAACTAAAATACCGGTTTTGAATTATATGAAACTTGCCTGGAGTTGGTTGGTGACGCGAGTGAGAAGTCGCGACGGTCTCAACCTTAGTTACAGGGACCTACAATTATTAATAATCTGGTTTTAGAATTAAACAAAGGGTTTTAATCTGTCTTGATTAGTTAACTAAGTTAATGATTTAAATCCAACGATCGATTAAAATAATAATAATAATTTGTATTAGTGATTTAGTAAAACAAAACCCTTTTTAATAATAATGAAACTTTATTTATTTTATCGTAGAAAAATATTTTATGGTAAAATGTCGTTTTGTTTCTGATAGGATAATAGGAAAGAACGATTTTAATAAAAATAATATCGTTTGTTTTTAGCAATTAATTTATAAGAGAAACAATATTTTGGAAAACATATTATATTTTGAATACTGAAAATTATTTCAGAATTATATATTAAATAATTACTAATTAGTATTTAAATACTAAAAATCATTTCGGAAATTATCTATTAAGTAATTACTAATTTACGTAATATTTAATAAGGTTTTTATTATATAAATATATATATATAATTAATATACGTATTGAGGATCGTTGTATTAAATCGTAAATTAGTTAACAATCAAAACTAACAATCATTAATCTACTAATTAACTATAAACTATCAAATTCTAAGCTATCCCGGGATTGACAGAGCTTTATTCTGTCAGTCCCGGTCGGACAGGGTAGCGGTTTTGGAAGGGACAGTACATCTGATAGGGGCACCTACCGGGAAGCTGATGGAGGAGCACCGAGGGGAGGCCTCGGACTCGGGATCGGGGTATTTCGAGTCCGATACGCGATTCTGCGTCCGTATCGCGTCTTGGACGCGTGTCCTGGCTCGTAACCGCGTTTGGGTCGTGTCCGCGTGTCCTGCTGGCGGTGTCCGGCCTAGGGGCTTCTGGCGAGCCGGCGGAGGCGGCCAGAGGGTGAGTTGGCCGGCGGCGGTCGTCGGCCTGGCGGTGCACGGCGGGGAGTGGATTCGAGGGGCGGCCGGAGTGGTTTACTGTGAGGAGGAGAGAGGAGAGGAAAGGGGAAGCTCTCGGCGGGTGGAGCGGCGTCGTCCGGAGGAGAGGAGGAGGGGTTCGCCGGCGCTGGGGAAGGGGACGGAGGTGGCTGCCGGAGCTAGGGCACGGTGGGGAGTTAGGGCTAGGGTTTAGGGGACGAGGCGGAGGTGAAAGAGAGGGGGATTTATAGGGGTTTGGCTGGGGCGAGGCCGGGCGTCGTGGCCGCGGGATCCGGAGAGGCGCGGTCGACGTGGGGGCGGTTAGCCGGAAATCGCGGCGGCCGGCGGATTTCCGGGGAGAGGGAGTCGTGGGAGAGGGTGAGGGTGAAGCGGGTCCGGGTCGGGCGCGGATCCGGTCAGGCCGACCCGCCCGACCCGCTAAGCGTAGGGCTGGGCCGGTTGAGCCAATGGGCTCGGCCCACTGGGCCGGGCCGGGCCCTAAACGAGAAAAAATAAAAATAAATAAATAATAATAATAATAATAATAATAATTAACAGAATTAATTAATTAATTATAAAAATAGTTTTTAGGCTTTTAAAAATAGGTCTGAGGCCCAATAAAATCCCAGAAAATTACCCTAAGTCCGGTTTTCTATTTTACACCCAAAAATGTTATTTTCATGATATTTTAATATTGTTTATTAACAATTAAAAATCGTTTAATGATTGAAAACCATGATTTTAATTACAGAAAAATTTCCGAAAATTTCCCGAAAATGGGGAAAAATCCAAGATTTAATAATTAGGGAAATTCAGGGGGTTTACAACCTACCCAACTTATAAAAATTTCGTCCTCGAAATTTACTACAATTGAAGGGAGAACAAAGGTAGACATGCCTTAAAACAGATGAGGGTACTTCTGCCTCATCTCAGCCTCTCGTTCCCAGGTGGATTCGCCTGGGGAGTGGTGGAGCCACTGAACTTTGACCAGTGGAATCACGGTGTTCCGCAACTGCTTTTCCATACGGTCTATGATCCTTACTGGCTGCTCTGGTACTGTAAGACTTGGTCCAATCTCCAACTCTGAATGATCCAGGATGTGGCTCGGGTCCGGAATGTAACGCCTCAGCTGCGATACATGGAAGACGTTGTGTACGCCTTCAAGATTAGGTGGTAACGCCACTCTGTATGCCACCTCTCCAACTCTGCTCACTATCTCGAATGGACCAATATACCTGGGACTAAGTTTCCCAGCTCTGCCAAAACGGATAGTTCCTCTGGTGGGGGAGATCTTGACGAAGACACTATCACCTGCTTCGAACTCCACAAGTCGGCGACGGCTGTCCGCCCAATGTTTCTGACGATCTTGAGCCACCCGAAGTCTGTCTCTGATCACCTTGACTTTTTCAGCCGCATCTGTAATCATCTCAGGTCCCAGCATGACTCGTTCTCCTACGTCGTCCCAAGCCAAGGGAGTGCGGCAACGACGTCCATACAGAGCCTCAAAAGGAGTCATGCCGATGCTGGCCTGGTAGCTGTTGTTGTAAGCAAACTCTACCAAGTGTAGGTGGTCCTCCCATGATCCTCCAAAATCCAGGACGCAAGATCTCAGCATATCCTCTAACGTCTGGATGGTTCTCTCTGACTGTCCGTCAGTCTGTGGGTGATATGCAGTGCTGAACTTCAGTTGGGTCCCCAGACTCTCTTGCAAACTCTTCCAGAAGTGAGAAGTAAAGCGGCTGTCTCGGTCTGATACAATGCTCACAGGAACTCCATGTATCCGGACGATTTGCCTCATGTATAGGGCAGCTAGCTTCTCGGTGGATAAACCAACCTTGAAGGGAATGAAGTGGGCAGACTTAGTCAATCTGTCTACGATCACCCAAATAGCGTCCTTCCCTCCTTGGGATCGAGGCAATCCTGACACAAAATCCATAGTGATGTGCTCCCATTTCCATTCTGGAATGGGCAGCGGCTGAAGAAGTCCTGCTGGTCTTTGTCTATCTGCTTTCACCTGCTGGCAGATCAAGCATCTGCCAACGAATTTTGAGACATCCTTCTTCATTCCATACCACCATACGTGCTCCCGTATATCTCGGTACATCTTATTTGCTCCAGGGTGGATGGAATACTGTGAGCGATGCGCTTCCTGCATCAGCTGTTCCCTCAATTCACCAGCAGGTACACAAAGTCTGGTGCCATTCCTCAGTGTTCCGTCGTCTGAAATAGAGAATCCCTCCAGTGTGCCAGCTAACACTTGGTCCCTGAGCTTGCACAATGCTCCGTCCTCGAATTGAGTCGCCTTGATTTTGTCTATCAAGCTAGACTGCACTTGCAAATGCATCATGGGGAAGTCAACGCCGGGTACTATTGCTTCCCGTCCAAGCTTCTTCATTTCCTCTGCAGGCAATACGAGTTCTAAACCCAGCTTCTCCATGTCCTCCAGTAGGTACCGATCGGTTGTCAAGAACATCGCCATCGGATATCGACTAAGTGCGTCGGCGACCACATTAGCCTTTCCGGGATGGTACTGTAGGCTGATATCAAAGTCCTTCATGAGCTCCAACCATCGTCTCTGACGCATGTTGAGCTCCTTCTGTGTAAAGACATACTTGAGACTTTTGTGGTCCGTGTATATCTCTACTCTTTCGCCGTACAGGTAGTGCTTCCACAGCTTCAAGGCGAAGATGACTGCTGCTAGCTCCAGGTCATGCGTCGGGTAGTTCTTCTCATGAGTCCGTAATTGCCGGGAAGCATAAGCAATTACCTTTCCATGTTGCTGGAGCACACATCCTAATCCTTTGCCGGACGCGTCGCTATAAATTGAGAATCCTCCTGATCCTGAGGGTAGCGACAAAATTGGTGCTGTTGTTAGCCTTCTCTTCAGCTCTTCAAATGACGCCTGGCACGCTTCGGTCCAGACGAACTCTTCATTCTTCCTGGTTAGCTTGGTCATGGGCTCAGCAATCTTTGCAAAGTCCTTCACGAATTTTCTGTAATATCCAGCTAAGCCCAAGAAGCTTCTGATCTCTGCAACTGACCTGGGAGTATTCCATGTTTCCACGGCAGCTATCTTCTTGGGGTCCACTGATATGCCTTCTCCTGTGACAACGTGGCCGAGAAAGTCCACCTTGTCTAAGAAGAATTCACACTTGGACAATTTTCCATATAGCTTCTCCTTTCTGAGGGTTTCCAAAACTATCCTCAAATGCTGCTCGTGTTCTTCCTTGGTCTTCGAATAGATCAGAATGTCGTCAATGAAGACAACGACAAACTGGTCCAGGTATTTGTGGAAGACCTTGTTCATGAGATTCATGAACACTGCTGGGGCATTGGTAAGACCAAAGGGCATGACCAAGAATTCAAATTGTCCATACTTGGTGTTGAATGCCGTCTTTGGAATATCTTCCTTCCTCACCTTGATTTGATGGTAACCCGATCTGAGGTCTATCTTCGAGAAAACCTTAGCTCCACTCAGCTGGTCGAAGAGATCGTCGATCCGGGGCAGCGGGTACTTGTTCTTGATAGTGATGTTGTTCAATGCCCGGTAGTCTATGCACATTCTGACTGTCCCATCCTTCTTGGGTACAAACAAGACTGGTGCACCCCAGGGTGAGGCACCGGTCCTGATGAATCCTTGCGCCTGAAGCTCGTCAATCTGGTCTTTCATTTCCTTGGACTCCTTGGGATTCACTCGGTAGCAGCGTTGGGAGATTGGTGCTGCGCCAGGTATAAGATCGATCGAGAATTCCACATCTCGATCAGGGGGTAGCCCTGGAAGATTGTCTGGGAAGACGTCTATAAATTCCGCTATGAGAGGATGAGGGGGTCCGGTTTCTTCAGTGATGGATGTGTAAGACACACACTCCACTCCTTCAGGTGCTCGAATCACTTTGAGTTTAGGTCCTCCAGGTGGATCTAGAGTTACGCAGCCTTCTCGACAGTCTATCAGAGCATGATGTTGACTAAGCCAATCCATGCCCAAGACTACGTCATAGTTTGGCAGAGGCATTATTAGGAACTGAGTCTGAAACTCATGTCCTGAGATAGTGACTGGGCAGCTACACGTCTCACTAATGGGTATTGGTCCTCCACCAGTCATAACTCTACAGATTATCTTACTTATGCCAGTAACTAGATGGTGTGCAGAAATGAAGTTTGCAGATATAAAACTGTGTGATGCTCCAGAATCAAATAATGCTAAGGCAGGGTGCGAATGAAGTAGAATGGAACCTGCGATGACATCTCCTTCCGTCTCGGGTTCAGCTTCTGGCTCTTCCACAGTCAAGGCAAAAGCTTGCCCGGCTCTGTGCTGGTTGTAGCGCTGCTGCTGGGTAGGCAGTGGACCTCTCTGCGGTCCAGCTCCAGTTTTGTTGTATGTCGTGGGGCAGTCCTTCACTTGATGGGTGGCAGACCCACAAGCAAGGCAGTGTCCCAATTTCTTCCTGCAGATCTCTGCGGTATGACCTGGCCTTTTGCAGTAGACGCAGTTGACCGCCTTTGGTTGGTTGTACTGATGCGCTTTGTTGGCCGCTGCTGGCTGTTGTTGCTGGGACTGCTGGGGATAGGAGGGCCTATTGTTGTTGTTGCTGTGCCTCTTGTTGTTGCCCTGATAGTTGTTGCTTGACCCTGGATGCTCCCTCTTGGATCGAGCAGGTGAACTGGCCTCTACATCTTGGGCCACCTTCAACATCTTGTCATAAGTCTTCGCACCGTTAGCAGCTACTAAGGTGCGGATCTCTTCACGTAGTCCGTGCCGGAACTTCTTAGCACGTTCCACAGGGTTGTCCACCAGGTGGCTTGCAAACCTGCCAAGCCTGTTGAACTCAGCCGCATATTCTTCAATTGAGCGGTCTCCTTGCTTCAGATCTTGAAACTGTCTTCCCATAGCTTCGAGGGCAGCCTCTGGAAAGAACTTCCGCTTGAACTGCTTCTTGAATAGCCGCCAGGAAATCCCTCCAGCTCGAAATCTTGGCTCGTTGCGGTACCAAATGTTAGCCAAATCTCTCAGCTGGAGTGCTACGGCCTCAACCATGAGGTCGTCTGGGAGTCGAGCGACGCTGAGGAGTCGCTCCATATCATCTAGCCACTCGTCTGCGTAGATGATGCCTTCGGTCCCCTTGAAGGGACGCGGGTCCAACTTCTTAAAGTTTTCCACAGTTCCAACCTTTACCTGGATAACAGGTTTGTGGTTAGATTAGAAATTCATTAGTGGAATCCAAGCTTTTAAATCCTTAATTACCTTGGCAGGCTCCTGTTCTGACCGGGATGTTCCTAGCGCTGCCATGGCTACATTATGGGCGTTCTCCATGCCCTCTCTCATAATCGCGGTCTGCTCGCGATTTGCTTCAGCTTGGGCCCTCTGGGCTTCAAGAACTCCTCGTAGCAGGCCTACGAGCTCAGCGGGGTCCACTGGCACAGGTGGTGCAACAGGAGGAGTCACATCGGCTGGAATCGATGTGGTCCTGGGAGGAATGGGTGGAGCTGCATGCACTACTGAAGTGTAGGCAGCTCGGGGAGCTCTTGCAGCATGGGGGCGATCTGTGAGCTGCAACGGAGAGGGGTCGGACTGAGCTTGATTCGGGGTGTGCTCAGAAGACGAAGCCTCTTCTTCGGCTGGGCCGGAACGGGTTGTCTTTCCTCGTGCCATCTTCTGGAAGGTTTAGGAAGCAAGCATAAGCAATGTAACCTATGTTCTATAAGCAAGCAAAAATAATTATATATATGTATAGATAGAAGAATTTTGGTCCTATGATGTGACAGGTAGAAATTTTTCTCAAGAATTCTAAGTGTTCTTAATTGTTTCTAGAGTCTGTTTTCCTAAAGTCATACTAAACCTAAAGTCAAAGGCAAGTCGGTTTGTTTGGCCAGCCTAAGTTGACGAGACCAAAGGTTGTAAACTGGACCTGCATGGGCCACCACTGAAAACATGTCACGACCCGATCCCAATAATCTGGGTCCAGTCGGATCATGCCCAGCCTGCACCGTTGTGAGACGGCGGCAGTAAACTGTATCAATCCGTAGTAACACACAGACATCCAGAATACATGAAGGAAATTCAATTTTTTATTGCTAAGTCTGAGAGAGAAATTCATTTACAATCAAAGATCAAACAAAACATGGTCCAGGGTTATTACTTCAACCCTGATTATTACAATTTGGAAATGAAAGGGGAACAACTAAACATCGGCCTCCTGGCTAGGTTCCGCTAGGGCTTCAGTACTCTGGTCCGGACCATAAAAGGTATCATACTCATCATCGTCACCGCAATCACCTAAAATTGTTAATCTCCAGTCAGGAGGGAGCAAGAACATATATCCAATTCCAGCATCTTAATAATAATTAAAATGATGCAATGAAATAGTTTTGAACAATATTTATATTTTTGTATGCAACAAATATGAGACAAGAACAGTAAATGTCGATGAAGCAATGATGACAAACTACAATCACTAAAGTGTTTTGAGAAAGGTAGCATCCCGTGGCCGGCTGGGGTTGGAGGCAATCTGTGTTCGCGTGAACACGGTGCGGCGTCAGTCCAGTGAGGTTGGACTTCAGCTATCCACAATGAGGCAATAAGGGGGCTTTGACCACGGGTGCTAACTTTTCTCCCCAGTTCCCAAGGCAATAGTCAATGAGTCAATGAGTCAATGAGTCAATCAATCAGTCAATCAGTCGGTTCCGTGAAATCAAGTGTCGTCCCAATATATCTATATGACATGCAACATATTTAATTACAACTAAAATACCGGTTTTGAATTATATGAAACTTGCCTGGAGTTGGTTGGTGACGCGAGTGAGAAGTCGCGACGGTCTCAACCTTAGTTACAGGGACCTACAATTATTAATAATCTGGTTTTAGAATTAAACAAAGGGTTTTAATCTGTCTTGATTAGTTAACTAAGTTAATGATTTAAATCCAACGATCGATTAAAATAATAATAATAATTTGTATTAGTGATTTAGTAAAACAAAACCCTTTTTAATAATAATGAAACTTTATTTATTTTATCGTAGAAAAATATTTTATGGTAAAATGTCGTTTTGTTTCTGATAGGATAATAGGAAAGAACGATTTTAATAAAAATAATATCGTTTGTTTTTAGCAATTAATTTATAAGAGAAACAATATTTTGGAAAACATATTATATTTTGAATACTGAAAATTATTTCAGAATTATATATTAAATAATTACTAATTAGTATTTAAATACTAAAAATTATTTCGGAAATTATCTATTAAGTAATTACTAATTTACGTAATATTTAATAAGGTTTTTATTATATAAATATATATATATAATTAATATACGTATTGAGGATCGTTGTATTAAATCGTAAATTAGTTAACAATCAAAACTAACAATCATTAATCTACTAATTAACTATAAACTATCAAATTCTAAGCTATCCCGGGATTGACAGAGCTTTATTCTGTCAGTCCCGGTCGGACAGGGTAGCGGTTTTGGAAGGGACAGTACATCTGATAGGGGCACCTACCGGGAAGCTGATGGAGGAGCACCGAGGGGAGGCCTCGGACTCGGGATCGGGGTATTTCGAGTCCGATACGCGATTCTGCGTCCGTATCGCGTCTTGGACGCGTGTCCTGGCTCGTAACCGCGTTTGGGTCGTGTCCGCGTGTCCTGCTGGCGGTGTCCGGCCTAGGGGCTTCTGGCGAGCCGGCGGAGGCGGCCAGAGGGTGAGTTGGCCGGCGGCGGTCGTCGGCCTGGCGGTGCACGACGGGGAGTGGATTCGAGGGGCGGCCGGAGTGGTTTACTGTGAGGAGGAGAGAGGAGAGGAAAGGGGAAGCTCTCGGCGGGTGGAGCGGCGTCGTCCGGAGGAGAGGAGGAGGGGTTCGCCGGCGCTGGGGAAGGGGACGGAGGTGGCTGCCGGAGCTAGGGCACGGTGGGGAGTTAGGGCTAGGGTTTAGGGGACGAGGCGGAGGTGAAAGAGAGGGGGATTTATAGGGGTTTGGCTGGGGCGAGGCCGGGCGTCGTGGCCGCGGGATCCGGAGAGGCGCGGTCGACGTGGGGGCGGTTAGCCGGAAATCGCGGCGGCCGGCGGATTTCCGGGGAGAGGGAGTCGTGGGAGAGGGTGAGGGTGAAGCGGGTCCGGGTCGGGCGCGGATCCGGTCAGGCCGACCCGCCCGACCCGCTAAGCGTAGGGCTGGGCCGGTTGAGCCAATGGGCTCGGCCCACTGGGCCGGGCCGGGCCCTAAACGAGAAAAAATAAAAATAAATAAATAATAATAATAATAATAATAATTAACAGAATTAATTAATTAATTATAAAAATAGTTTTTAGGCTTTTAAAAATAGGTCTGAGGCCCAATAAAATCCCAGAAAATTACCCTAAGTCCGGTTTTCTATTTTACACCCAAAAATGTTATTTTCATGATATTTTAATATTGTTTATTAACAATTAAAAATCGTTTAATGATTGAAAACCATGATTTTAATTACAGAAAAATTCTCGAAAATTTTCCGAAAATGGGGAAAAATCCAAGATTTAATAATTAGGGAAATTCAGGGGGTTTACAGTTTGGAAATATATAAATAGGATAAGATTAAGGTCCCAGACAAGATATCAGAACACTATTTTCAGCATTAATCTAATAACATCATTGTAGTTCCACCAATTAGAATATTTTGTTCGTAAGTTCTGATAGTAGACAACAATACTGCATTAACTATGAGCAATAATGAACCTTCCTGACTATGATGCACCAAACATCTCAAAACCATTTCCAAGAAACTTCAAAAGAAAAAGAAAAATTGTATGATTTCAACACAGTAGTCTACATATCACTATGTTTTAAAAAACGTGCTTAAGCGGTTTTGGAGACCTGGGCACCTCGCTTAGGGAATTCTCGCCCAAAAAAAATGGACCCGCGCTTAGGCGCACTTAGGCGGCGCTTAACAGCGCCTCGACCAAGCTTTAAAAAAACGAAAAAAAAAATCGCTTGACCATGGTATTTTGATGACTTTGTATTTTGATAGTATTTATATTGTCTTTGCTTGATTGATAATTGGTATTGTTATTCATGCATATACTAATAGGATTGTATGGAAAATATATTAAAATTTATGTGTATATAGAGTATTTTACATGTAGGTAGGTAAAAATGGGTGAAGCGCTAACTAAGCGCTTAGGCGACGCTTAAGCGCCGCTTAACGCGCTTAAGCAAGGCGCCAACTTCATCGCCTCGCCTCGCCTTGCCTCACGCTTAATATAACATAGACATATCATTTGTGATCTATATTATAGATTAACTTAAATCATAGATAAAGGACACATGGCAGAAAGTTGTATATTTTAAGTTTTAACTGCAATGAGTTAAACCATTTAATCAAATCAGTTTCCAGTTCAAGATATATACGTATTCATATTGTGAATAATTGAGAATCCCTTATCAATAGATGTTGCAAAAAAAATCAAAATAGAATCTCCCAATGGTTTCCTTTCATTGGTAGTCCCTTGTGCAAAGAGGCAAGAAATGATTCATGATAACTATGAAAATAAAAGTACTTAGATTTTACAAGAATCAATGCTCGAAATACAAAAGAGCAGAAAAAGTGTTGAGTAAATAAATATTAAGAACACTTTCATCCCTTTGTCATAATAAGACAAGTGTTAAGTAAATAAAAGCCAGTAACCCATACTGATTGGTAAGTCCCTTTTCGTAGAAGAAAAGAAACAAACAAGGGGGTCCAGCAAGTAAAAGCCAAGAACACTTATTGTTAAAGCAGTGGCAATGCTATATGTGACCCTTAAGAAATTTCATTAAGAAGCATAAAGAACTAACCAGATTCAACAGTTGAAGGTGGTAACAGTATATGTAAAGATAAATCTGCCAGTGTCTGGAGAGCATCAAGGGCAGAGCTTTCATCTACACGGAGGACAAAAGAGCTAATATGAATAAATAACAGAAGAAAAAAGCACCATCATGAAGCAATATTGAGTTATTAGAATAAAATATAGAAATGCAAAAGCACCTACAATAAATAAATTGCAAAGAGATTTCCAATCTGTATTGCAAAAATTGTGAAAAATAGCATAAACAGTAACCTCAAAAGTAAATAAAAATAAAAATAAAAATAAAAATACATCACAATATTAAACTGTAAGAAAGCAGCAAATAAGAATCTTAGGTAAAACTAAAGCAGTATATTAGGGGCTTCCATGGGTTCTGGGAGGGGATATCAATGTGGTATGATTCACACATGAGAGAAGGGGAGGGGAGGGGAATAGGGGTGACAGTAGAGAATTCGATGAGGTAATCTTAGTAGGATAAAAATGTTTGAAATTCAGACCAAGAAATGAAATTTACTAGGTCTAATCTCAGAGCTTGTCCTAGCTGAAGGTGGATGGGACCGTGTACTTGTTAGCCTAGATTGGGACCGATCTTTAAAGAGACTAATCCCAGATCATATTCCGATTTTCCTTTTATGTGAAAGTGGAATTACAATTTCCAATGGAAGATTTTGATTCGAGAAGTTGTGCTTATGCTGAGAGGATTCCCATGTAGTTGTAAAAGATCCTTTGGATGGTGAAGTTTGGGAATGGAGAACGCGGGAGCGTGGATTAGAAGGTTGTGCAATCAGCTTAAAGCGATGGGCGTTTCAGAAATTTGCCTAGAATAAATCTAAGGAAGCCAAAGCTGATGAGCAATATTGCAGACCTGGAAATGAGAGAAGAGAGTGGGCAAATAGGGGAACGGAACATCTCAAAACTTCAGAGAGTAGGGAGGCAAACAAACAGGTTAATAGGGAGGAAATAAAATGGATTAAAGGGAGGAAGTCATCATGTGAAGACAAAGCACTAGAGTTAAAGTAGCCAAAGGGGACTTGAACACTGGTTTCTTCCATAGAGTAGAGAATAAAAGGAGAAGAAATAACTTAATTCATAGCCTAAAGGACAATAGGGTTAATTATCAAGCGAAGGGCATGTCCAGATTTTGGTAGAGAGTACTTACAAGGAGTTGTTTGGCATAAATGAGATGGTAAGATGCAGGGTCGCTCCTGATCTATGGACGGCTAATTTGGAGAAGGTCCAGGGCAAGATAATGACACTTAATAATTTTGCGAGGAGAAGATTAGGGAAGGCGCTTTTCAGCTTGGCACGGACAAAGTACCGTGCCTGGACGGTCTACCAATCCTTTTCTACTGAACCTTCTGGAGCATAGTTAAGAATGATGTGGTAGTCCTATTTGAGGAACTTCAAGAGGGAAAATTAGAGCAGAACAAGTTCAATTACGCTAATGTAATTCTTATCACATAAAAAAAAGTAACGACCAAGGGATTGGTAGATTTCTGCCCGATAGTCTGGTGCATAGAAGGGGGATTGGAAGAATAACAAACATGAATCACGAAGATCCATTCTAGACAATGTGGTCATGGCCCAAGAAACCATTCTAAGATTTTTTTTAAAAAGGAGGGGTATCTTTGGAAAGGCATATGGAGTAGACTGATCGTGGAAGTCCTAAACAGACGACAGTTCAGTATAAGGTGGAAAGGGTTGATAAAAAGTAGCCTAGAGTAAGTAATATCCAAGGCTATTGTGAAATGGGAAAGAAACCAAGAAATGAGGTTTGTCTTGGAGATCCATTGTCCCCTTTGATTTCGTATAGAAGGCAGACAATTTCAACATAATGTAGGGATGAGAAAGAGAGAGGGAGGATTGATCGATCGACTTAACCTCTTAGACAATTCTTCCATCATGAGAAACTTGCATTCCGCTACGCTCATATTAAAAAGAAATGGCCCATTTTCACATGGGAGTACTTGAATAGATTTTGTATATATTTGACTCTTAGTTGGTCTTAAAACCAACTTTGATACAAGTACAGCAATGGATCTGGGGGAGTAATAATTGCTCCTTTATAACAGCTATGATCTTTAATTGCAAGATCCAAAACTCCCCATATACTTACAACTTCCTGTGAGATCTGGAGCTCTCAAATGTATTGACCAGGCTAGGGTAAATGAAAGAGTAGAGAAAAAGGTCGAAGGTTAGAAGAAAAAAATACTAGCAGCACTGGGAAGAATCAGGCCCATCAAAGCAGTTCTCTCCACAACACCCTCATATTATATGGCTTACTATGAGATCCAAAGAAGGATTTTATTGAGGGAATATAGAATGAGTTGGGGGTATCATCATGTCAAGTTTGGAGGAGGGTTGTTTGCAAAAGAATAGAGTTTGTGAGTCTGGGTGTTGTAACCATGGGATATGAATAAGGCTTTATTGGCTGAATGGTAGTGGAAAATGTAGTTTTACACAGATAATGGACTTATCAAGACCATTGCCTCTAGTTATGGTAGCAGGTGATCCAGAGAAAAGTTTTCTTTTGCTTAATGACTTTACATAGGCTTGTGATTCCACTTTGTACATTATAGACTGGTACCAATGGAAACAAAGGGCTAGGTCTGTGATATAGTCAGTGGTAATTGAGTTTAAAATATATTTCTTAAAGGGGAAACGTTCACTCTTGGGAGGGGAATAGAGTATGTTTATGAGAAGACCCTTAGTGTGGACAGATCCCCCATTACTCACAATTTTTATCCCTTTACAGGAGAAATGGTCTAAACGGGATCATGTATCCCTTTAATGGAGAGGGGGGCAATCGAGACCATGATTTAGATGCGTCCTTAGAGAAGACTTGAGGGAAAATAAGTCGTGTACATGGCGATGAGAGAAAAGTCCTATTTTCTCATTCAAGTCCTTATATTGGCAACTAACCTTTTGTGGACAAATAGATGAGTACGCTAAAACAATCTGGTCGATCAAGACTCCGTTGAAGGTTCGCGCATTCATTTCGTTAACATGCAAAATTATCATTCTAACCAGGGTCAATATTCTCAAAAGCAAATAGGTCCGGTCAGGCACCTGTATACTTTGTAATAGCCACAAGGAGTCACTTGAGGCTCTCCACCATTGTAAGGTTGTATGTCCAATATAGGATGACTGCAAATTCGGAATCGAGATTGGTGGTCAACCTAAATCTATCATCCTTTATAGGGTTTATGGAGGGTTAAGACGGTCACTGGTGAAAAATGGTTGTGGGATGTTGTGGCAACAACAACATGCTGGGGTGTGTTGCTAGAAAGAAATAGAATAATTTTCTAACAAACAAAACACACACAAGAAGTTTCTTCCATAATATTATCTAATCTCATACTATGGGCACGAGAAGGGATGGAGGAAAAGACGAAGACGTTCATCCTCGGGGAGTGAGACACAGCCTGAAAGAAAGATAAGCTGCCCAATGGGATTGGACACCTTTTGTGAAGGAAGTATTTCTTTTAGGCTGTTTACTCACGATTTTTATCCCTTTACAGGGAGGCATGGTCTAAATGGGATCATGTATCCCTTTAATGTGGAAATAAGTTTTGTACACGGTGATGAGAGAGAAGTCCTATTTTCTCATTCAAGTCCTTATATTGGCAACTAACCTTTCATGGACAAATAAGTTTTGTGCATTCATTTTATTGACATGCAGAATTATCATTCTGACCATGGTCAATCTTTTCAAAAGGAAAAAGGTTCAGTCAGGCACCTGTATACTTTGTAATAGCCACAAGGAGTCACCTGAGGCTCTCCTCGATTGTAAGGTTGTATGTCCAATATAGGATGACTGCAAATTCAGAATCAAAATTGGTGGTCACCATAAATCTATCACCCTTTATAAGGTTTATAGAGGGTTAAGAGGGTCACTGGTGCAAAAAAAAAAAAAAAAAGGGTTGTGGGATGTTGTGGCAACAACAATATGCTGGGGTGTGTCGCTAGGAAGAAATAGCATAATTTTCATAACAAACAAAAAAAACACAAGAAGTTGGTTTCATCATATTATCTAATCTCATACTATGGGCAGGAGAAGCAGCAGGATGGAGGAAAAGATGAAAACGTTCATCCTCGGAGAGTGAGACACATAGCCTGAAAGAAAAGCGACGCAATGGGATTGGACATCTTTTGTGAAGGAAGCTAAGCAGTCAAAAACGGTTATATATCGGTTATATAACCGAGATATAATGGTATCGGTCTTGGACCGATATTTTTTTGCAGAAATATCGGAACCGATATTATCGGCCGATATGGCCGATATTTTTCGAAATATCGGTTTACAAAAAAATCGATTTCTCACGATTTTGGTTTTGCTACAGAAAAATCGATATTGAATGATATGACATTCTAGTTTTGCTACAGAAAAATCGATATTGAATGATATGACATTCACATCAATGGAGAATGGAGATTACATCTTCTGCCATCAAAATCTCCATGCATCAAACTTATTCAGAGATGTAGTTCCTCAAGTGATCTCCTTTATTTTGGATCTCTTGGATTTCTCGACGATATGTATACTTTCTGCATATTTTATAATAGAAAACTATTAAGTGTATTGTTCATATATAAAAATTGTGTTAAAAATACAAACCGATATTTACCGTTATAAAACCGATATATCGGTGATATATTTATAACTCTACTGGACCGTTATCATGAAAAAACCGTTATTAACTGCATAGGAAGGAAGTATTTCTTTTAGGCTTTGATTTTCTTAGGCTTTTGTGATTTGGGCATGTAATTCCTTAAGCTTTTGCTATATGGGCTTGGTTGTGATGTCTGTGACTTGTATTGTATCTGGGAGTGTATAGTTTCGTACTAAAACTCTTTAGTGTCTCTCTTAAAAAACCATAAATGGTTTTTTTAATGGACTATTGGAACATTACCACCAAGAACAACCAATAAACTTATTAACACAAATTTCCCCTTGCAATACTAAAAGATAAAGACAACATAACCCACAAAGATAAAAAGCACCTAAAACCACTCTTACCCAAAATATAAGGATAAGTTAGGACCAACCTTACCCAAAAGTCAAAGATGATTTAAAAGTTTAAAATCAATCTTACCCGAAAGATAAAGATGATTTAGAACCAATCGTCACCCTAAAGATAAAAATGACTTGAAAGCAATCTTCACTAAAAGATCCTTCTGGATCATAACCTGCCATTTTTTTTGAGAATATTAAACTATGGATAGATCAGGTTGAAGATGATATATTTTCCCCTTTTGAAAACTGATACATTTAATCAAGACGCATGTAAGTTATTCAAACGACATATCTAAGTATGGCAACAGATTAACAATGTTATATATTTGACAAAACACACCATCTCAACACAAAATAACATCACTAATATGAATGTTAGATGTGTAACTTGTTAATTCTGTCTGACGAAACCTTTGCATGATCTGTGGCACTTCCATGTATGATTTGAAATAAAGAAAAACATTTCAAGTGTGTTCATCAAATTTACACAGAGCAGTAAGAAGCTATTCAAGATAATTATCCAAGCTTGAAAGACATACAGATAATGAGCGGTGACATAAATGCAATTAAATCAAAACTACAAAGATTAAGTTGTAGCATTGAAAGCTAAATGAACTAACATATCAAATGCAGTCAAAAGAGGGGGAAAGGAAAGAAAAGCATACTATCGGAAAATAGTTGACGGCTCTTCTTTTTTGAACTCTTAGAATACTTTGCAAATTTACACACTGCAGTTTCCATGTTTCCCTCGTCTTTGATTTTCCACTCGTCTTTGATTTTCCGCACATTATTCCCTTCTTCGGTGCCACTACATGCTTCTTGATCATCATCAAATTGATCATTATCATCTCCTGCTGCTATTGGTCTCTTTTCATGAGGCTTCTTTGTCTTTTGATGAATTTCTAATGTACTAGCGCCATAAGTATCTATCATATAACTGGTATCCCTAGAAAAATCTCCATTCTCAGCTTCTCTGCTTCCTAAACTACCTTCTAGGTAGTCAGCATCCATTTGAACATCAATAGTTCTGGAATCAGCCACCTCCAGTTCAGAATTCTATATTTATAGGACAGTATAATTAGATCAACCAACTACGAATGGAAAACTGAAATGAAAGACAACATTGCAGATCTCTAGCTACCTTCCTTTCACCACTCCGAACAGAAGAGAGTCTCATATGATCCCCTCTTCGGCCAGGAGTTTGAGAGACCTGTGGTGACCCTACCCTTTGAGAAGCTTCTGCTAAAGCCAGTGCAGCCACATGGGCACCCTCATCAGTAGCAGTACTAAGCTCAGACTTAGAAGCCTGTTTACATGGTGAAAATATCTTTTCCTTGCCATCTTTACTGCACACGTTTGTAACGGGGATGCGAGGGGTTCTTTTTCCAACAGCGCGAGGCCGGCTACCTGGAAATAGATCTGGCAATTTTTAAAAAATTCAATTCCCTTTCATTGTATACAAGACTAACAAGACTAGGAAAATGCATCACGACATCACATATTCAGTATAATATTTTTCAAACATATTGGGAAGATGAAATGTAACAAGCAACTTATCTTCAGATTGCCACTAGTATTACATGGATCTTGAAGAAGAGGGTAACTTTGTTATCGTAATAAATTTTCGGCTTGGGATGTACCAATCCTTTGCATCCAAAGGAAAACAAAAGAAAGAAAGCAAAAACATGATAGAGAAAACTAAGTGAAGAGGGTAACGAATATACAAATAATAGATCATCATAAAGCAAGAACATGGTACCAACAACGGATTTGGCTCAGTTAAAGTACCTGTGTTTCATAGTGCTCCAAATTCAAACAGTGAACAATAACGAATATACAAATAATAGATCATCATAAACTGCAACTGAAAAGGAGGGGATATAAAGGTCTCAAGAATCACATAATTACGGAAAACATAATATTTTTATTGCTAACAAAGTCCATAAGTAATGTTTATGCATTATGCAACAACTTAGAGTCATTATGAATTGCAATGTTCTGTGAAGAAAATAGAAGGGAAACCGGTTAAATGCATATAGAAGTCTTCAAGATCATAAAAATGCAGTGAAAAGAAACTCGCATGCTCAATACAATTAACACCAGTCAGCACCTTTGCTAATCAGTAACATACAACAAATGCTCACTATAATGCTACTTCCTGAGATCATATAGCATCAAGAAGATGGTGCACAATCGAACAAAACAATATATGCATGTCTATGTAACATAAAAAGACATAAGCATAACAGAAGAATATAAACATGATATAAACATCAAAAACATCAGCGGGGCTTCAATTTGTGCTGAAGGCTTGGAAGTAACCTCCAGAACGCTTCTTCTTCAATAAAGGCAAACAGCCATAACTTGCTGGAGTTGATTGATACTGCAGTAGATCAGGAACATGCCCGTCAGAACCTTTTGAAACTAGTCGATATTTTCCACGACCACGTTTTTGAGGTTTCCGAGATGTTATTGGTACATCATTGCTTTCCCGGTCACTTTCACTACCTTCCTGTATTGACAGGCTAATATTTCAAAAAGGATTTCATGTATTTATTAAACAAATGTCATTTTAGTATTTAGTAATTAGTGAAGGATAAGATGCTTCTCTAGTTCTGCAGTTAGAGGAATAATATAGTAAACACGAGTCTGAAATATAAATTGCCAAAACCACAGAATGACAAAATAATTAAAGACAACCAAAAGATACAACAGGAAACATTATGGACCTACATTCATGGATAGAAAGGGATAAATTGCTTGGAAAGTCAAAGCTGAACAACGGATAAGCGCTTGCAAAGAAACATGACAATGCCTTAAGATCTTCAGGTCTAACTCCAAATAATTTGGGATAAGAAAACCTAAACTGGTATCCCACTTAAAACACGTTTTCATGTAAGGACGGTTGGTTAATGCCAGATTTCTACATATGCCAAAAGATACGCAATAGACTCTGTAGGCATTAATAAATAATGTCCCTGAGGAGATTATGTGGAGGGTTTTGAATGAGAAGTACGCAGTGGCTATAGTGAGATTACTGAGGTGCAAAATGATGTTGTGACAACTACGAGTACAATTGGAGGAGACATGACTCCATTCCATCAGCAAAGGCTTACATCAAGGACCGGCAGTACGTCGTTACTTCCTTCCTAAGATGAACTTACTAAGCAGATTCAAGATAGGGTTCCACGGTGCATGCAGTTTGATGATGATGATAGTATTATACTTGAAGAAACTAAAAAAGGATTACCATCTGTAATAGAAATGTGGAGTGAAGCTTTGGAACTAAAGTGATTTAAAATTAGTGCTGGAAAAACAGAATATACACAATATTACAATGTAACTTTAACAAAATTTTGAGAACTAAGGGGAAGTAGTCCGTATTCAGGGCAAAGAGATAGCTACGAGGTCTTCACTATTTAAGATCTAGCATCCATCATGATAGAGAGTTGACAAGGATGTTATTGAGAAGGATGTTGGTCATAGCATTAATGCAGGACGGTTGAAATGAGGGATGCCTTTGCAGTTCTTTGAATTATAACCTTAAAATTGTAAAGAATTTTACAAGACAGCAATAAGACCAGCCACTATGTCACGTCCCAGTACCGGAATACGGAGACGGACATGGCCAGCTATCCCGTACAAGATACTATACGTCGTACGGCAATCACGGCTGTAACAAGACAAGGGGGTGCATCCTACAATCAGGTCACTTAGGGTCACTCGAACATATATGTCTCAATCAATCAAACAAGAAAAGGTAAACATAGAGCATATATGATAAAGCAATAAGGCGTCTCAAACGCTCCATCAAAATATTCTGAGAACTAGCCATTGCAAAATGTGTGAGGCCAGTTAAGATACAAGCATACATGACAGTACTACAGCTGCAGCCTGATTTATATACAGTCATGAAAAGGAAGCTAAATGTCCAGACATGTCGGCTAACGGGTGCCGATGGCTAAACGCTCCAAAGAGTAAAATGTACAATTACGAGAAGGGAAGAAGAAAACCCACTCGTTATCCTCGGCGGCCATGTTCCTGGTGCGCGCCATGAGTCAAAAAAAAGTACGTTGGATCCTCGGGTGTTGGCTCGAAACCTGGCCATGCAAAACCAGTGGGATTAGACCCCAAATAGCAAGTACCACAAAGGAAGCACAAATGGAGAAACAAAAATCCAAGGCAATATATATATATATATATATATAGGTTCTGTGTCGTAGTTTCGGTCCACAGCCTATCCTAGTACAATGGCTCAATCCTACAACCAAACAAGGACAAGGGTTCATCACACTATGATAGTCCATGTCTATAGTCTACTAACAGAATAATACAATCACAATCAAGTCCAAGTTATATAACGGCCAATTATTTGTACGGCTTGCTATTATGGAGTATGAGGCTATCCCAAAAATAATGCATAATAGGTATCCTCAGATCACGTCATTGCCGAACATGGACTAACCGAGCCAATAAATTATTATACACGCACTTCACGAATTGCACCAGTTCCCCGTAGGGCCACTAGGCTAGATCAAGGTATTAGCGGTTCCAGTGCTCCTATAGGGAGACAATGGCTCGACATATTTATAATAGATCATATACTGCACTCCACTAAGGTGGATGATATACAGTATTTGTGGTAGCCAGCCCGACGCCAGAAGGTTCGTTGGCATGATCTCTGGATACCGTTTCCTCCCCATGATCTACAGATTTTTGTTGCCTAATTAACCCTACATTGCATTAAAATCTCAAGGCGTGGCTGCATGAGAATTTTTCTTAAGATGTACATAATACGGGCACGCTAGATGCGAATCCATGTCAGGATCAGAAGTTCATTCTTGGATTCATCCGAGCGTGTATACAACATTCAGAAATAAATATCCTAGCCACGCTTTGGTACTTGACTCGCATATCATGCTCGTGCTGGAAAAATATATATATAGTATCACGCATTCACGAGTTATAGGAGGCATTCTCGATGCACAACCTAAACATTAAATCACTTAACACGTAACACTTTATGTCGCACCTCAGTGCACATTTAGATCATGTACATTTAGCACACAATAATTGTATCAGCACGGATACAGGAAATCGAGTCGAGGTTACCAAACTTATCAGTTGGTCACATGAATTATCATCACTAGTACAAGTAGCTCATGCCATGCACATGTCTGGTGAGTCACTTCTCACATAGTCTAGTTCATGTAAAATCTTGTTCAACACATGTCCATACTATGTGCATAGGTAGTATAGTCACTTGGCGCATGGTCTAAGTCTTCACATGGTTGGGTCTAATACATGGTTAATTTAGCACATAGTTACACTTAATCCATATACACTTACAATTTCTAAGATCTATACCTGAGATCACAAGGTCCAATAAAAATTCCAAAAACAAGATTTGACACAATTTAGAAAAGTAGGCATAACTTTCTCATCTGAACTCCAAATGAGGTAATTCAAAAAGATTTGGAAAGGCAAGACAGAGATCTACCACTTTCATGTTTTGAGTTTTACAATATTCTAGCTAGAAAATCAATTAAATAAGCAAAAATAGCAATTCTGGTCATCATGCGCATGGCGCACGGCGCGCGGCAAGGATTCTGTGCACGGCACACCACACGCGGCCAGAAATCTGTACACAGCACACTGCGCGCAGCAAAGATCATGCGTGCGGCGTACTGCACACGGCAGAAAATATGTGCGCGGCGCACTACGCGCGGCCAGGAATCTGTGCACTACGTGCAACAAGGGATTGTGCGCATGGCCAGAAAATTTGTGTGCGGCACACTGCACGCGGCAAAAAATCTGTGCATAGCGCACTGCGTGCGGCACTGTTCATCGTCCCTGTCAGGACAGGTCCGAGAACATGAGTCCAGAACTTATTTCCTTCATAAAATCTTCATTTTAACTCCGAATTAAGTGATTCAAAAGCCAAAATGCATGAAATGAAAAACTCTAACATATAGTACAACTAGTTTTCGGAAACAACAAGTATAGATCAAAACCAAGAAAACTTCAGGAACCCATGAAAATCCTAAGTTAGAAATGTAGATCTACTAAAATTTATATATCAAAACCGAAAACTCCAAGTATTAAACATGCTTAGAATCACATAATAAACATAATAGACTAATAATATGGAAGGTTTCTCCATTTCTTATGCAAGATGTACTTGCCTATGGAGGGAGAGAGAAAACCTAAGAGAAAAGAAATGGAAGAATGAAGAGAGAGAAGGATTTGGCTTATATATATGGGTAGGATTGGGTGAACCATGGTTCAAACCATGACCAAGTCCTATCCTCATAATAAACGCATGAACCAAATTAAACCAAAGAATGGGTCTAGTCTCCATGACAAGCAACATAATTATCATGCAAGCAAAAAATAATACGTTCCAAGTACGCATATCGGGAACATGGAGTGACACACCACTAGTTGGGACAATTAAGAAACAAGTCCAGAAAATAAGTGTAGCTAAAATGATAGCGCTGAGATGCATAAATGGAAATACACTAAAAGATAGGGCAAGAGAAGGGTGTATTCAAGAGAAATGGATGCAGTGACAATGAATGATATAAAGATGTTTGGACATGTGCAACAGAGAGCAATGGAAGCACCAGAGGAGCAATAGAAACTTAGTTAAAGGAGAAGCCTAGCAGAAACTCGGATTGAGACTGTGAAAAAGGACATGAAATTTGCTAATGTGAAATAGGTGAAGGACTTAACAAAGTTAAATGGAAGAAAAGGGTCTGTGTAGCCAACCCCAAAAATAATTTGGATGAAGACTTCTTGTTGTTGTGCTTGATGTTGTTGTTTTTGCCAACAATGCTAGCAAAAATAATTTTTTAACTAGTGGCCAGCTGTCAAACCCTATGTATGAGTAGCGTTCGAGTCGGCACTTATGGTGAACCTTTCACAAGCGAATGGTAATCCAGTTTACTATGTTTCTTCTTTCATGATAACAAGATATTGTTTATAATTTTAAGCTTGACTAGTTACCAAAGCACAATTAAAGTGACCACAGATTTTTGCTTTGGTAAACTAAAGATCCAGGCAGATTTATGGCAATTAATTGGCTATTTCCCAACCAACCTACAATAAAATGGATCCTCGACTTACCAAAAAACCACTATGTTAAAATAAAAAAATATGAATTACAGGTTAATCATCCTTGCAAAAGAAAACCAAGGATTGCCATGCTATCCTTGCAAGAAAATGATCATGCAACTAATCGATGCTTATATTGTGCCCGTATAGGCAACACGTGCAGGAAGACAGGCTACGTAGGGCCCGCAACGTAGGGCCCGGCCTGCTTCCCGCCCGAAAGAACCGCTCACTAGCTAGCCGGACTAGTGGAAGGGGGGCTGGCCGTCAAAAACCCTACCTTTCGAACCCGCCTGTCTTCAAAAACAAGAAAAATGGGCTCGGTGTGCAGGAAGATAGAAACCAGTAAAATCAATCATTAGCTTGAGGCTTAAAAAATTAAATTGAAATCAACTGTATCACATTGAGTCAAATTCTTGTTTAGTTATTTATGGGACTAAAACATATATTATTTAGATATCATTAGCTTGATGCTTGGATTCCTAAATTACATACCTAGTATATGCTTTCAGATTCCCTGGTGAAGAATTTGGCATTGGTGAATTCACATAGTAGTAGTCAGTCATTTTGGTCAGATTACTGTAGTCCTAGTTTGCTTCATAGTCAAGTAGAATGGCTTATATATGCACGTAGAGACTGGGGACAAGAAAAGATTGTCCAGGCCTTTTGATGGTTTTATTTCTCTATATATTTCTCTCTGATGTTTTCTCTCCAATTTTCCTTTCTCTAATTTGCAGAATAATGTCTTCCAGTGACGATCTACTCCCTCAACTACTCCAAAGTCATCCCCTTCTCAGACTTTTCAACATTCCTTCCAATTATTTTCAGACAAAATCCTGACTGAACCTTGAGATATAAGTTTTCTGGAATTTCTGAACCGCAAGCATAACATTTATACAAAACCCAGTTTATATATTCCTGAAACTCCTATTCACATCCCCTTTGGAAGTGGACTTAGATTTCACGAGAAACAACCTATCAACATGATGATATAGCAGTATTTATACTGACAGTAAGTACCATACCATCAAGTAACCATATCATTGCTCACAGTTTTATAGCCACATCATTTTCGGCAATATCTTTAGTGTTTGGAAGATGTTAAGAACATTGAAAGACTATTCTAAATTTGGCTGGAGAAATAAGCTATCATTTATCATCACTAACCAATCTCCTAAAACTACTAGGCCGTAGCACAATTGTTATAGATGTAGAAAGACCCTCCTCAACTTACTAAATGACTAAATAGTCCAACCATGCCTTCATGGTTGGTCATTTCCTACCGAGGCATGGAGCCAGATATACAAGGAAAAGGCAAGTGTATAGAAGTTGTTAGGGCCGTAGCACAATTGTTATAGATGTAGAAAGACCCTCCTCAACTTACTAAATGACTAAATAGTCCAACCATGCCTTCATGGTGGTCATTTCCTACCGAGGCATGGAGCCAGATATACAAGGAAAAGGCAAGTGTATAGAAGTTTGCAACTCTTGCAAAGAATAGTCCAATTATATGCATCATTTTGTTTTTTATGAAAAGATTTTTTTTTAGCTCTCAATTGTATAAGTGGACTCGGTAAATAACAGTTTGCCTGGTAGAATACATGGAGGAGAGACATCATAATAAAGTTTGCATTGATTGGCCACCATAGTGACCATACAAGCTTAGGTTCTAGTAGTAACATTTAGACAAATGAGAGAAAACTTAATCAAATTAAAATTACCAAATCTCACCAAAATATTGTAGTGGTCGGTCATCATTGCAATTAAACCAGCAACAGTCGCCGTTCCTTCTGGCAGCGATAAGTATGCCTGAAATGACATTGTCAAGTCAAGAAGTACATACGGAACAAATGGTCTATACAACTATAGCCATTGACAAGAAACACAACTGTGGTTGAGAGACGTCTGAGAAGATAATTCATGCATCAACACATGCTCCTTGAAGATAAATTCAAATGGGAAAATAATTAGCCTTCGAAGTAGTATGATTAAAAAGAATATAGATAAATAAACCAGACACAAGAATGTGGCTGGTCCAACAAGGACAAAGCTTGGTACCAATTAGTATGGACAATAACCAGCAGCATTGACGGTAATCATGATGTTTCATATCCAAATATCAATGATTTTTTATTCAAATCTGTTTGTGAGGACTGCAATATTTTTATTTAAGGCAACGAGCTTTGTTACACCAGATCCAACACCTAATTCAACATAGCGTGTGCAAGTATTGAATTAACACAACAATAATGACAAATTTAGGTAAATTAGAAAACAGTTTTCAAGCATTTGGCCCAAGGATTTTGTTACCTAATTACTTATGCTGATAAATTCCAGATTAGGAACTCCATATAACAAAGCCCCTTACAATTTTGCATATATAACCTTCATATTATAAGCACATCCTATAAGACTGCTGCCTATGCATAAATGCAGATTTTGAACTTGTAAAAGACTACATTGGAATTGTTAGAACAAGGCAACAGCAATATCTGGAGAGGATATATGGAGAGAAAAAAAAAGACAGAGACGGAAGTATCCAACTTAGACAGAGACGGAAGTATCCAACTTATCTAGCAATATGATTGAAGTTGATGACGGGTCTCTCCTCTTTGATAATTGCAGTCCTTTATTACATTTTACATGTAAGAGATAGTAAATAGGAAACAAGGCATGCAATCAAATAAGAGAATCCTTTTCTATAGATTTAGTTTTTTTAATGAAAAAGATATTTAATTTTCTAATAACAAATCGAATGTACGTGTAATTCTAAATACTAGTTTGTTCTGCAAGAGTCATAGGAAAATTCAAGAAAAATGGTGGAAAACCAGACATATCTCGAACCATTTGGCCAAGTGAGTGAGAGAGAGATGGAGTCTCTTTGTTGTTCAGTATATATCTGTGTGTGCTATAGTTTTACTCTTGTGCTATTTCATGTATTAAAGAAAATTAACTTAATAGCATATTACCATTGTCTAATCCTTTTCACACTCAAAATGTGACTTATTGCCTAACCTGACAATTGAGGACTCACCAGCACAGTTTGATTAAATCTTCTATATTTTTTCCTGGCACCAACTATATAAATGCAAGGTATATAGCGTATGAGAAATTTTCTTAATTATATTTTGAAATGAATATTTAGAGGGTTCATATATAAAAAAGAACAAACCAAACCAACAACGGTAAACTGAGTTGAAAAGATAAATAAACAAAATGATTTTGAAGGTTCATCTATCTGAAAGGTTGAAAGTTGAAACAGTCAAGTTTCAAGTGTAAAGAAACACATATCTAGCTATGGAAGACAGAAACTGACTCCCTTTTCAATAAATGCAGTCTAATTTATAAAAGACAACATGAAAAGAAAAGAACAAATAAACTAGTGCATTATTAGAGATATAGTGAATGTACGTGGTTCTTGATGGTTTATTTAATTTTGAGTAGAGGTTGCTTTTAGCATTGTGAGAATATAACAAAGTGAACTTGATCATTCTGATACCCCTCAAATTTGTTGCTCCTGCAAGTATGTAACAAATGGCTTTGGTACCAAGAACAATTAGGTGCAAATAACTAGAGTGTACATTGAGCTTTTAGACCGTCAAGTTATATAATTTAACAAGTTGGAGTGAGAAAGAAAGAGATTGAAACTTGAATGCCGGATGAGGAATATGCTAGAGACAATGACAGTAAAGAAGAAACTCAGCACACGGGAGTGCAAATAAGCGATGGATCAAGTGACCAGTAGCCATTTTCAAAGAGTTCATACTTGTAGCAGTTATATAAACCTAAAATGCCTAGCAAAAACTCCCATTACAAAGTTTGAATGAAAAGCTTAAATTGTCACTGGGGCTACACTGTTGGTGAACAACTTTAATTTGTGCAATGAGAAATTCGGACCTTCTTTTATGAGATAGAGTCACCATTGGCTCTTCATAAAGGCAATAATCAAGACATAGGCTTTGTCTGAGGGATGACTATAATGTTTGGTAATAATGTGTTCCCAATCATAATAAACATGATGAACACATGAAAGATAATGAGTGAAAGAATATCATAAGTACTTTATTCGTGAGATCAGAACAGCTCACCTTGTTCATATTGTAAAGTGCTTCTACCATTTCTAGTGATCTGTTCCGTGTCATACCAGCAACCTGTAATTCCAAAAAAATTTACTTTCAGATTATTGGAAACCAGAAAGAGTTTGAATATATGTGTGTGGTTTGTTTGTTTGTTTGTTTGTTTGTGTGCGCATATGCAAGTCTATAAGAGAGAGAGAGAGAGAGAGAGAGAGAGAGAGAGAGAGAGCAAAAGTCATGGTTTGTTTGTGCGTATATGCAAGCCTGTAAGAGAGAGAGAGAGAGAGAGAGAGAGAGAGATCAGCAAAAGTTGGTTCCCTTAATTTTATGGATTTTGGGGATTTATTTCACATTTTTGAGAATTATTTTTTGGCATTGCCATGATTATTTGGGCTTAATGGCTTATTGGGTTCACCATTAGTGGATTAATTTGACCTAGAACTTAACCAGACCCATTGGCCTAGGGCACTACACTTGCCTTATATATATATATATATATATATATATATATATATATATATATATATATATATAGGGGGGGGAGATCAAAAGACCCGCCCCCGGAGCCATGCCCCCCCCCCCTCATGCGTTAGATCAGGGGGCCCACTCGATCCAACAGTTGGGGGCAACGGGGCTCCGGATCCGCCCCCATATATATATATATATATATATATATATATATATATATATATATATATATATGTGTTTCTCATTCCTGATCAGGAACCCATTGTCACGACCCGCACCCGGGTGTTCGGGTATGAGTGTGTGGGCACGCCCAGCCTACCCCGCAGTGTCGGCGGTAGAACGTTGTCTGGATACTAGTATTGTATAACCAACACCTCATAATATAAGGGAACAAATATTATACTCAATCACAAAACTAAGGTAGGTAGAAACATGTTGTAGTATATATATATGTATATAAAGGTTACAATACAAAATCTTGTATTCATAAATCATACAACTATAGTAAGTCTACAAACTTTAACTATTGTCATAACTAGGTCTCCCGCTTGTGGCCTTTCTCGATCCTCCAGAAAGTAAAATCAGGCTCGAAGCTATTTCCCAAAGTTCCATAATAGATGGGACACAGGTCCTTATAAGTGCTACCTGAAATATTATCCAATTAGGATTGAACGAGTACAATTCTAATAACAGTTTCAATACATGATAAGGACTATAAAACAGTGATAGAAAAAGTAGTACATGATGGATAAATAAACTGATATCAAGGCATAGTAAGAAATAAACAGGAAAATGAATAAACAGAAAAATATGGCTTGTATCAACAAGAAAATCTTTAGTCACTAAGTGTTCTGAAATACTAGTTTGATTATGTGATCGGCTTAGGATTGCACAATGAGAGCCGGTTAATCATACGTGAAGTGTATGGTTAGTCTTTGCACAGGAATTATATTTGCACAGAATTTAAGGGTATGATCACATATAAACTAGCATTTTTTCGTCCCGACTAGCATATATGAAACACACGAATATTAAGTATTACACAAGATCAAGGTCTAAAAACACAAGATATGCTAGTCCGTGTTTCTTCGTGTCAGGAATCAAGTACAACAATACTACATGTGTTATAGAAATTATCAGTAAGAAAACCATCAGAGATTGTACTCGCCTGGGGTCCAAAGCGGGTGAAACAAGTCAGAGTGTGTGACGGGGTCCAGATAACCTATATCATGAATAATTCACATTAATTGGTGAAATATAATTAAGTAGATTTAACCCACTAGATTTCTAGGTCAATTTTATGCTATTTCTGGTTACAGATGGGACAAATATCTATATAAAAACTTAAATATAAAAATAATGTATATATAAGATATATTTATAGATACATATGTATAGATACATATATATTATATATATATATACACATATATGTAGATACATATATATATATACATATATATATATATATATATATATATATATATATACAAGATACATTTAGATACAATATAGTATACATATATATATAGTATACATATATATATATATATATAGATACATATATATATATATATAGATAATATAGAGTATACATATATATATATATAGATACATATATAAATACAATATAGTATAGTATACATATATAGATACATATATACATACTTATGTATATAGGGTACATATAGAATATAGTATACATATGTATATAGTATACATATATAGTATAATATACATATTATATATATATATATATATATATATATAGATACATGTACATATAGGTACGTGTGTGTGTGTATATATATATATATAGGTGCATGTAGGGCTTGCTTGCTTGCTGCTGCCATGATGCTGCAGCTGCTGTATACTGCTGCAGGCAGTCCTTCTCCCCCCCCCCCTTCTTGACACACACACACACATATATATACACTTATCCTAATTAGAGTTATAAAAATTTGAAGAGGATCGAGGGTTACCTTATGAGGAGAACTTATATTCCCTTGCTAATAGGGTTGAGGGGATGGTGAGTGAAGGAGGTGGGAAGGTGTTTATATAGAGGGGAATGGTATGGGTTGAATGTGAGGGTCATGTGAGAGGGAAGGTGAGTTGTCAAGATATTATTATGGTGAATTGACTATTATGCCCTTAACCAATTCAATTTGGATTTCTCTTCTTATGAAGAACAATCCAAATTGAATTTGACTTCTCATGGCTTTTGTTTTTATATGATTAACCTAATTAAATTCTTGATTAAAAGGTTTAACTACACACTAATTTTAATCGTCTAATTAACATGCTAATAAGAACGAAGGTTACACCCATCCCCAAACCTAGAGGTGTTGTGGACTAGGCACTGGCCAACCCACACCGATTTTCACCGAGTTCGGTCCGGACTGGGCCTAACCTTGAACCAAAATCCCAAACCCAACCTAGAACCCAGTTAGATCTGGTCTGGGCTGGACCGGGCCATGACGTCCGGATTTTATTTCCAAAAAAATAGAAGTCCAAAGGCCTTGGCCCACTATTTAAAAAAAAATAATGAAAATAATAGAGAAGAAAAAAAATTAATATAAATATTAGAGAAGAAATAGAACGAGTCATTAAGAAAGATGAATAATTTTTATTTATTTGAGAAAGTTTACATTAAAAGAGACAATGCACTTAATGTATCATTTTTCGATGTGTTATTCTCGTTAGATAAGTGTTTGTTGATATAACTCGCGTTTTGTGTTTTAGTTCTCATTATTTCTTCGAGTTTCCTTTATGGTACATGCTATTAGAGGTTGTGCACAGAATTATGTGCACGACGCGCAGTGCGTCGTGCGCATGTTGACCCGGATGACCCCATTTTGCCTGTTTAGCTGTTTTTGTAGCTAGAATCTCACAAAACTCAAAACATGAAAGTTTTAGATCTTTGTCTTGCCTTTCCAAATCTTTTTGAATCACCTCATTTGGAGTTCGGATGAGAAAGTTATGTCCATTTTTCTAAAATGTGTCAAAATCTAGTTTAGTACAATTTTGCAAGTTTGATTATTTTGTCTATTGTGCTATATTCTTCGATTGTTTTGCCTTCTTAACTTAACCTTGGGATAATGTACATGATGTTTTCTTGCCTTCAACTTGTGTTGGTACTCGTAATGAAGCTTGGAGTTTTAAGCCCATGTTTATGTAAATACTGCACTGATATTCCTGATAGTGGCTCGACGCAGCGCACTCATGACTCGAGATTCTTGTACTGTCCTGATCAAGGCTATTAGTAGCACCTGTATTATATGACCTGTCATTCCGTGGTTGATTTTCTGATTGTACTTGTCAAGCTATTGTCCAGTCTTGCATCATTTCTAAGGCAAATTTTCGAGCACCACGGTCTGGAATCTTGATTAAACTAATCAGCTTAATGAACTAGACTTGGTACCTAGAATCATTTAAGAAAATTTTCTGGCTACATATAATCCCGACTTCCCAGCGACACCAGTAGATTTGGAGCTCTCTGTCGTAAGGGGCACACTTCCAACACACCGTCGAGTGTTGCATTACAAGTAAAAATATCTATATATGTTAATTATATTATGTATCACGTACGTCTGGATGATCCGGATGGACTGCAGGGCATGTGGCTTAATAGAATTTCTAAATTGCATGTGATAGTAATTAGGACTGTGATAACCCTAATTAGTTAATGATTAGCAAACCTTAAGACATATTTGGCCGTGATTGGTTGATTGCTAGTCTTGTCATGTCCATGCACTTTTTCGTTTATTTAAACCTGTAAGTTTACTTATACTCACTCCATTAATGTTTTAACTGTATTAATATCTTATGCTTGTTTTGAATGCTCGTTTTAGTTCATAAGTTGGCCTTTCTTGTGGTACTTTGTTGTTTGGGGTCTGCCCCTACTGGTTTTGTATGGCCAGATTTTGGAGCAGAACTGCAGGATCTCCCGTACCTTCCTCCATATGGTGAACACCCGGAGCATCAGAGGAATTGAGTGGGTTTCTTCTTCATTCGTCCACTTATCATTGTAAATTATTCTTTTGCGACGTTTAGCCACCGAGAACGTGTATAGCCCGTGTTCTTCTGAACTTGTTATCTAGCCTAAAGGGCAGGACATGATTGGCATATTCTAGACTATAGCTAGAGTTGTAAATTATTGTAAATTATTCTTTTGCGACGTTTAGCCACCGAGAACGTGTATAGTCCGTGTTCTTCTGAACTTGTTATCTAGCCTAAAGGGCAGGACATGATTGGCATATTCTAGACTATAGCTAGAGTTGATCATGTATAACTTACTCTTGCTAGTTCTCCTCTTTTGTATAACTAGCTTCATGATCATCCGTGTATGTATAGTTTGGAACGCCTTACTATTATATGTGTGATGACGATAAATCTGGTAACATGTTACTTGCCTGTGATTGAGACACCTAGGATTGTCATGACCTGAGATTGCCTGATGGTTTGTAGAATGAACCCTCGCATATCTTAGACAGTCGTGACCGTATGTATGCGTAGCTGGCTTTGTCTGCCCCCGCTCTCCAGTATTCTGGTTCTGGGACGTGACAGGTTGACCCCTTTAATTTTGTATGGCCATATATCGTAGTCGATCCCAAGGATCTAGCATCATTTACGCTCGATTATGATATCTGGCCATACAAAAGCAGAGGGGTCAACCCCTAATCAAGGTTTAAAGTATCGGCCGATACCGATACGTATCGGCCGTATCGGATCGGATCTGGCCTTGGCCGATCCGATACCGGCCAAAAAAATTGGTATCGGCCGAAACTGGGACATAAAATTTCGTATCGGTCTGTATCGGCCGATACGGGACCGATACGAGACCGATACTGGCCGATACGGGCCGATACGGGCCGATACGGGAAAAAATAAGATCAAATCAGATCATCACAGGAACTTTAACAAAGTAGATGTTCTACAAAAAGCTAAAAAAAAGTAGAAATTGATTCCAGACATATCAAATCCAACAGAGAACAATAATAAAGAACCAAAATAGTAGACAAAAAAAACTATAAATAGAGGCAAATTCTTCTACAGACATACACATGATGACTATTGTTTTATTCAATTATAATAAAAATAAAATAAAAACACACTTAAATAATGCATAAATATGTAAATTATTTTTCTACTTTTTTACTAATTTATTAATAATTATTTAAATATTGCCGATACAGCCGATACCAAAAAATTCGATACTCCGATCTGATACCGTCGATACTGCCGATACTATCGATACGGATACTCATACAAACTGTCCGATACTGATACCGAGTTTTTAAACCTTGCCCCTAATAGCAAGTACCACATAGGAAGTTTAAAGAGATGTTGAAAATCTAAACACAAAATACAAGTCGTATCAACAAACACATATCTAAGAAGAATAACATATATCGAAAAATAAGACGTAAAACAACTATTTTCCCACATAACTTGTAGAGTTGAAGTATTTTATACAGTCATTGTGAAAACACACATAATAAAGACAAAATAAAGAAAATTGATAGACGATAATTGCTACTAAGTAAGTTCCTAGTATCAATAGCTAAATAAATTAAAAGATACATTTGGTCAAGATACAAATTTTGTAGAGCTCCATTCTTCGTACCATGGTCCTTGCCTTACTCGAGAGGGTAAATACTGGATACAGCTATCTAGATGCCTATGTAGTATTCCCATTACATTTTTAGATACCCATGTTATTCAAGTTCTACATTCATATATTCAACATGAGTTACACTACAAACTCATATAACATTCTCATTAAAACTCCTGCTAAAGTGTTCTTAAATACTGGACGAACTGCGACGACAAGGCCCTCCTCCTCTGTGGCCTTGTACCTCCTACGGTTGCATCGTACGGTTGCGTCGTTTGAGGTTATGGGTCCTGTTGCTACGGTAGTTGTTTATTATCCATGGTCTTTAGAATAATTAGTGAATATTAAAAGTCAAGAAAAGTAGAAGTCTTAGAGGTGAAGTGAATAAGAGAATATTTGAGTTGTGAATTTGTGAGGATCAAAATAATCATATTTATAGAGTTTTTTGAGGATTAAAATAACCACAAATGCCCACCCCATATAGTCGTTTATTTGTGTTATAGGGGTGAAACAACCAAAGTATCCCTCATTAACATCCATAAACGACTAAATTATGGGATTATTTTAGTATAAATACCCCCATAAAACCATATTACTCATGTAATATGGTTGTTGGGGGGTAATTGACAAAATTGCCCCTAAACGGTTAAAATAACATATAATTGGGGGTAAAATGGTAAAAAAATCAAACGTTCACATGTGGCAAGACTCGCAGGGGTAAACTGGGCCATGGTTGAGTCGCGCCGAAAGGAAAAATAATGTCCGATACAGCTAAGGGAGCAGGTCGGGTCGGGCCCGGCTCTTGGAATGGAAATCCCATCAGCTCTGTATTAGGGAGTAGGTCGGACCGGGTCCGTGCTTTGACCGGACTGGGCCCTGGCCAGTTTGCGGCCCCACCCGGCCCACGCAAGACCTTGACCCAAACCCTAACCTCTACGACTTCATCTCCTTCCTCATAGAAAACTCAGCCCTTCTCACCCTTCCTCTTCTCAAATCCTACATTTAGAAAGCCAAGCCATAAAAATCCAAATCTAGGATTCTCTAACCCAAAACCCTAATTATTTTTCCAAACTATACCAAATCATAACCAAGTTTTCCCAAATTTATCTAAACCCTAACTATAGGTTATCCAGAATTATTAACCAAATTTAACCCTAATCTCTACCCCTAATTCCTTACCGAATCCAGATCCGAACCTGAAACTTGCATCCTTTTCGCTGATACTACGACATGTGCACTACCAACCTCGTCAACATCAACCACGGAGCCCAACACCATCCTCCTTCCTCCTATTTGAGGTCACAACCACTCCATCACCACTGCAAACTCACAGTCTTTGCGAGTCTCCGCGATGACCATATCCAACCACCCTTAACCTCTAATTGCCTCATCTGGACCCACAATGATTGTTTATACTTCATATTTTTCTTCCCCTCGAGATCTAAAACCCAACCCGTTTACAAGAGCATAATATACCTGATCCCTTCAACTCAACCGCCAAGCACATTCTCACCACCGACTCACCATTATTGTTCCCACCACTTATCAACACCGTTAATATGACCACTACATCCCAAAACAACAACAAAAAAGGCAAAAAAAAACATAACAAACCCCATTCATCTACCATAGTGATCTCCTTCCCTGAACTCAACTCCCACACTTCCTATCAATCGATCACGAAGTTCATCACTGGCCTCCACAGCACCATCTCCATCAGCGATCCGACCTCGTCCACCATCGGTCAGCCCCCAATCACCAACAGCTACCAAGAGTTCACCACCACCACCACTGGGTTATGTAACTCAATGTCTCCCTAGCCGAGTCGTCCAGTGCATTCTGCCCCTCCTCGATTCACCCCCAGCAGCCCCCCTCTCTGATCGTCCTCCCAGTACTCAGCCTCGACTGCGACGCCACTCTCACTAGCCCACTTCCCGCCGTCCATGACACCGAGTGCCCCCCTTCTCCTCGAGTCACCCTACACCTCACCGCTAGGCATTACCACACTCCTCCACGTGAGTTCGTTCCTCCTATCCAACACCTCTGCCACCCCCATACACATGTGATCTGACACCATCTTCTTCAGCCCCTCATCCAAAACCCAAACCCTAAGTCACTTCCCTCTTCCAGCCTTGTCAACACCAGTTCAAAACCCAAACCTGACATGTTTGCAACACCACCCAATTCTCCAAACCTATTCGTCTTAAATCCCTTCCATCCAAACCCGTTTTCCCAATAACTATTGTAACTTAAATTTCTAATCTGAAACCAAAATCCAATTTCAAGCCAATCTATATTCACTTCCTGTACCAGACACGCTAGTCCATTTAACTTCAAGGGTTTGTTAAAGGTCCGTTTTGCACTAAATTAGACTCCAAGTTCACCAAAATTTTACACCATTTTCAAAATCTACTACAAAAACTACATGTATCCTTCAAATCTTGAGACCACAAATGATATGAAAATTCCTTATTTTGATGGATCAAAAGGAATCAAATAAATACTAAAGATAGTACCAGTGAAAAAATTCTACAAGAATCATAGGACTTCTAAAGTGGAAACAAGTAAAGAAAGTAGTTGGTCGACTGATAGGCACCACATCCTATTGGTAAAGAGGCGTCGAACACAATCGTTCAAACTTCAAAAAGTTGGCAATTGAGTCATGGCCTAAGAGACGACGGATGATATTAATTTGATTTCTTCTCCTGGTTGTAACCTTTACAAGCAGTATCAAGAGTGAAGTAAAGGAAGAGATCCTTTACAAAGGTAAGTAAAGAAGTTTCGATGACTTTTTATTTGCAATGATCAAGAGAGACACAGAAGAACAAAAGGCAAATTACTTTGTGGAAGGTCTTCATGAAAAGATTATCTTAAAGCATCTCTATATATGGTAACAGATTTATCACAGGGAATACAGCTTGCAGAAAAGGCTGAACGGAAGCTAATTAGGTCACAGGGGCAAATCGACATCAAAACTCCAATTCATTAATAAGTTATCCCGTTGGAATCTCCTAAGTTAACTATTTTGACTGTAGCTGAGCATGATGACGTCTCATTTTTACCACATTTTTACCATCGATTCAGTCAGACCTACTGGAGCTTTTGAAGGGGAGCCAATTCAATTAATGATAGAGATGCATCGACTGAGTTCGAGCTGAAGACTTGCAAAGAAGACTCCATCAGAAGAAAATCTTGAGTTGCCTTCCGCCTTTCTCGAGGACTGTCCATCTTCCCCGGGCAATGATAAGTATGGCTTCCTACTGGCACTACCTTTAGCATTACCCCGAGTATCGTATGAGAAAGAAATGGCACCCTATGTTCATACCATTGCGATTCGAGATTCGACCACCTATGGCCCTTTCCTTTGGGGTTCTTTTTATCCATTTATCCACCGTCACAAATTCGACCTCTTTAAAACGATTGGACGGGCCAACCAATTGAACCAATTGTCTGACCTCGCTCCCTCGTTACTATGTATTGTGCATGCTCGCCAAAAGCTTAGTGTACTATGGTACGGGTATACACCTCTATTGTAGCTATGTCACTCTGGCCTTCGTCGCACCTCTTGCTTCTCGGTATTTCAAAAGTGGGGCGTGACATTACCGGTAGCTATACTACATGGAAAGAAGAAGAAAAAACTACTCAATGCAGTTATTAAACCACAAAAGGAATTACCTTTCTCCAGTCCTTCCCATATTTACGGTAGGCCTCATAAAATCGCTCCAACTCCTCTTTACTCCATTGAGGCCCCAACATGTCAGACAATTTTCTTTTCTGCAGAAACCAAAATATGAAAACAACGATCAAATAATGGCTCTCTTGAATGTCACAAGTCACAGGATACATCTCTTCTAGATAATCAAATATCACAAGACATGAATAATAATCCTAACATATGATTATGAGCAAGATCAATGGAAGCACCTTACATATGCTTAAGAGCTTCCGTCAATGGAGCAACAGAATAAAAGTAAAGATTCATGGAACATTGTGAGCTTTAGACTGAAAGAACAGATGGTTAAACGACAGAACTGGCACTTAAGTGAAACAACCAGTTCGTTATAAATAATAATAATCTGAACCCATTCCTTTGGTTAATCGCTGTTCTCATAAGATGCAACTGGGTGGTGACTAATAAGGTAAATTTCCATTAATACTAGAGCAGTAAAAAATTCTTCAAGGTGGTTAACATGTTCTTGAGGTTGTTTTGGTATGTCGAATACAGTTAAGGACAAGTCATCACCCAGTACCCACTAAGACATCGAAGGATTATGGTATTATGTTAAATAGCAAGGTTGGTATTTCTATACAGTCACTCTCAGACTGTATCACGGAGGAATAGTTAGCGTGAGTATTTACTAGGCTCATGCAATACATGCAGAACTAAAGTAAAGAAAGTTTCTGGTGTAAGGCTATATTCCCATCTCTGGATTGTACACACACAAAAAAACATGTCCTGCTGGGAAGTTAGTGGCTAGTCCCCAAAATAAGGAATTAGAGGGCGCCAAGAGCCCCTTGCCATATCAAGATATTCAAGAGCACCAAGATCATTATCTATCGAACTTATGTTGGAGGTACGTTGAAGATGCATAATCGAAACTTATGGACCAAGTCTGACATTAACGATTGGCCACAAAATTACACTTAAAATACAGGTTTAATGATAGGAAACAAATAACTTGGAGGTTTGGATTGGTGATGCCGGACCAAACTATGGGGTCTCTCTCTCCAGTAAAAGAATAGTATCATTTGAAGGTACTAGAGGAGGAACCTTTTGTTGAACTACAATAGATAACTGCTGAACAGTATACCTATAGTGTGATCTCTGATAGCTCCAATATGATCGGAAGGAAAATGAAGGAAATGGGAGGACAATATATCTTATTACACTGTATTAACTAAAACATTGAATTAACTGCAAGATATACTACATGTCAAGGGTATATGTACTTGATTAAAATCATTATTTCGTTTGTATCTCTTATTCTTTAAGAATATTAATGACCAGAACTTACTCCTACCACCACCCCTTTCACCAAACTCTATAAGGAGATCCTGCTCCACCCAGAAATCCGGTAGTACTGCAGCACATGATTATTAGCAAATGGGTTCCAATGTCATTTTGCGTACATTTGGCAGCCAACTTATCCTGATGGCATACTTATGAAGAAACATTGAGGAGCTATAAATTAAGTTTAATAGGAAACGTTAATATGAAACTAGAGTCTCATTATTTCACAGCACCCTCAAAGTTAATGGAAAATCAAGCAGATCTGCAACCACTAATTATCACCCCTAACTTTGAACTTGTTTATGTAAAGCACAAGAATACTGATCCCTATAGGTCACCCCTCACATTTACACACTCAAGCACAAGTAACTCCTACTCAAGGGAAGGGAAGCAGAACAAGATCAATGAGCATCACTTGGCAGTGATGCACATCCCAAGCCACTATTGACGCCAAATAACCACGCAGCTTTAGACGTTAAGAATTACCAAGCTGAAAGATCCACGAATAATACTTGTATACCTCCAAGTAATTTAGAAAGAAACAGGAGTAATATTTAACTTTTCACAGTGAAAGCATGCAAACAAAGAATGTAATATTGAAGAAGATGACAACATAAAATAAAAGATGAAAAAAAGAAGCAATATGTGATGTTAAGCTGGCTTAGACAACCAAAACACTTACCCGCGTCCTACTTTTGCTAGCACTTGTCCCATCTTTCTCAAGCCATTCATCATTGATTTTACCATAGCGCTTGTTAACATTTCTAGATTTCCTCGTTGAAGCCATAGGAAGTTCTTCACCTGTCTTGAATATGACAAAGCAGCATCTGTTATAAATAATAAAGATCTAAATGGGCCAGCAAAATGCGTAAAGTTGAACTAGAAAGAGAAAGGTATCAATGCCAGAGAGGTGGCAGTGGGAGAGGGCCAATCTGTGCAGGTACAGGCTAATGCCTTCCTGTATATCCTTGGACACATGGACATGGTAGCTTATCAACAACATAAGGGCTCATCGTCATAATCCCGACAGCATCAGATACCACTAGTAGCTAGGTCTAACATATCCTTCTAGGAAGACAAATTAACATAACTCTGTCTCTATAATCATTCAATCAAAATCTATTTCACTATAGTACTCACTCAATACACAAATATATAAGTTGAGACCTCCGCCGTATAAACAATACATCGACAGCTCCAACTCTAGTTGATTGCAATAAAATAAGGATACAATCACCTATCTCAACTAAATGAAATCCTTCTCAAATACTCTACAGCGAATTTTATTACTACTTTCCCAGTTTTAACTGCTAATCTAGTGCAGCCTACTCTACTCTACTCTACTCTATTCAGGAAGAGAAACAACATGTAGTGACTTTTGTTGACCGACCAAATATGGGTTGACTAAGAAAATGAGTTTAAATCCTCAGTTTCAGATCCAGCTTTAGTTACTTGGCCCTCTTTTCTTTATGTAAAAGCACGGACAGACGGAGAGAGAAGTGAATGTTTATTGCCTGACCTAACTACAAGTAGAGTGCTTTCCTTTCCTTTCCTTTCCTTTCCTTGGAGATGTTTGTCAGTCCAACCGTCTTTATAGAAAGGAAGAAAAAGGATAAACCTGTAAGGAAGAAAAAGGATAAACCTGTAAGGAAAAGTATTGAAATCAAACATAATCTTTGCTCATATATCACATCCACTAAAATCAAGGATTAAAAAAATTGAAATTTGACTCAAACAACGAGATTCAATTCCAAAAAAGAAGGATTTGAACTGTTCTGATCCGAAACTAAGCCAAGATAATGGTATGTCTACCAGCATATAGAGCAGAAAGAAAGAGAAGAGAAATGATGGTATCGGCAAGAAAAATAAGGAGGAGGGTCAATCTGGGAGGGAAGGGAGCAGAAACTCAAAGTCTCTCTCTCTCTCTCTCTCTCTCTCTCTCTCTCTCTCTCTCTCTCACCGTGAAAAGAAAAGAGGGATATTTGGTTCGAGGGGCCGGTTAACTGTACGTCAGTCAAACATGTCACGAATTTACACACAACCTGTAAGGGTACAACAATCAAAATAAAAATTCACTTGGTTATACCTAATGACTATCCTTTGGTAACCACAGTAAGATGTCACGCATAGGATTTTCGTTCCACCGAGACTACCCAACCCTCTCCAGGCTGAGAATTAATTGGAAGGCTCTAGAATTCTCCGGAGTATGGTGGAGTACTTTTGAACTCTCAAGAGACTTTCCTAAGTTTCTAAAAGTTCTAGACTCTTCTCATCATGTAAATATCTTAGACCTAGAAGCTTCTTGTAAGACCTTTGAGCCCTATAAATAGGATGTGAGTCTCATATGCTCTTGACCTCCAAACACATGCAAGTTTCTTTCATATAGTGAAGTTCTTAAGTTCCACTTATGCTCCACTTTTTGTTCCTTCTCTTAGCACGCTAGCTAAGTCTGTTCGAGTAAGGCTTGCACGGGTCTTCGAGGACGAAGTCATGCGTCGCAGAAAGCGAAGTGTAGGCAAAACACTAAGTCTATGACAATTGACAAGTGGTATCAGAGCGAAAGCCGATTGTCATCAAGTCGACATCTGACGTCATCCAGGAGCGTCCAGGATTGTCCAATGAGAGACCAAAGAAAACCAAGAGAGGAAGGAGCAAGGAGTTGTCGTTGGAGCGTGCCCTTGGCGAGTTGGAGTCGTGCATAGAGCTATTAGATAAGGATGTGACGGATGTGGAGCAAAATCATGAGACTACTGAAGAGTTCTCTCGTGGATGGAAAAGTGATATTTCCAATGGCATGACGCTATTTTGAGAGCAACTTTGTGAGTATCAGACAATTTCAAGGAGGTACGCAAGGCGGTTCATGCGGAGGTTGAGGAACTTCGTGGGGATCGTGAGGCGGCTCACGTAGAGATTGCGGAATTGCACGAAGAACTCAAGACCAAGACGGTGATTCATAAGAAGGCTATTGTCAATTGTGGGACTTCGAGTAGGGAGGAACCAAGGGAGAAGTATCTCGAGCCAAAACCCTTTAGCGGTGTTCAAGACACAAACGAAGTGGAGAATTTGATTGATACCTTAAGGCACTTCGCATCGACGATGAGGCCAAGAAGGTAAACACTGCTTCACTCTATTATCGATGATGCTAGGTTGCAGTGGTGTCGCAGGTACATGTAAAGAGGGAAAGGTTTGTGCCTTTGAGACGGATCTCAAAAAGGAGTCAAACTCAGTTTTACCCAAAAAATGTCGAGTTCATTGCAAGGAGAAGGTTATGACAACTCAAGCACACTGGGTCACTTAATGACTGTTGTGTTCACTCGACTCGTGCTCGCCATCACTAATTTGGGCTACTCTTCTTCCTCGAAGGGTTGTAACCGTGGACGGCACAAGAGTTGCAGAGGCAAGGCATTCAAGACTTAAAACATTGTCTTATCAACAACCGAAAAGCTTACGGAGTATCGACGAAGCGATACGTCCAAACCGAAGCCAAAGACCATCACCAAGGCAAATGGTGGGGGAAAGAAGAGCAACAACGGAAACGATGCTCCATCAAAGGACAACCAAACGAAGCGCAAAGTTGAGTACTACATGAGCAGAGGTAATCACTTTGCACAAGATTGCAAGAACAAGGGCAAGCAGGTAAATGCAGTCCAAGGCGAGAAGAACGAGTAACCACAAATGGGGGATCAGATGGGAGCCTTACGCTTGATCAATGCCTTGAAGAGAAAGTTTGTCACGACCAAGGTCGTGAGTCAACTCATGTACGTAGATACGAAGATAAACGGACTGAGAACAAGGACGATGGTTAACACGGGAGTTGCACACAACTTCATCTCGAATGTGGAGGTACAACGTTTGGGTCTGGTGCTAGAGAAGGACTCTAGCAAGATAAAAACAGTTAACCCGATATCTCGTCCGATGCAGGGTGTAGGGTGTGGCCAAAGGAGTGAAGATAGAGATGGAAGATTGAGCGGGCATTACCAGTCTTACGCCAACAACTCGACGACTTCATGGACCCATATCACATGGCCTCACAAAAAGCCGTTACCATGGACCCATACCGCACGGCCCCGCCAGAGCTTTATGAGTCAAAGAAACAACTAAAGGAGCTGCTCGATGTGGGATTTAACAGGCCGTCCAAGGTCTCGTCCAGTGCACCTAGGTTGTTTCAAAAAAAGGATGAGACTTTGTTGGTGCATCGATTATCGTGCACTTAATAAGGTGAAACATCAAGAACAAAAACCTTATCCCTAAATACCTCATCCCGTTGGTGGGGGATCTGTTCGATCAATTGAAAGGAGTGAGGTATTTCTTCAAGTTTGACTTGCACTCGGGATATTATCATGTACGGATAGCTGAGGGGGACGAGGCCAAGACGATGTGCATCATAAGGTATGGAATTTATGAATTTTAATAATGCATTTTTAACTAACAAATGCTCCCGCGACATTTTGCACTTTGATGAACAACCTCTTCTATCCTTATCTCGATCGCTTCGTCGTAGTATAACTCAATAATATCGCCGTGTACTCAAATACGTTGGAAGAACACATTAAGCACTTGAAGACGGCTTTTCGAGAGCTAAGAGAGAACCAATTGTTCATCAAACGGGAGAACAGCTCCTTTGCCCAAGAGGAGAAGTCATTCCTGAGGCATTGGATAAGGTGTGGCAATATATGGATCGATGATAAAAAGGACGAGGGAGGTCGACGAAGCTGTGATTATTCCTAGGCCTCACAAACTACTATCGACAGTTCATTCGTGGGTACTCCGCCTCAGCTGTCATATCCCGATCCCGGAGGACAGATAAGTCGCTATTGGGCGTAATGTCGCACAAGTCTAAGTTGCGCTTGTACAAGACACGAACTTGCAAATTAAAAAAATAGACTGAATTGAGATAGAAGCAACGAAACTTTAATGCAGAAAACCAGTTAATAACAATAAGACAAAAACACAATCTTTTTTATTCATAACTTGTAGTGGTTGCAAAGACTTTCAATAACCAACTGAACATACCAATTTGGCTTACAACTTTTGAACTGAAAAGAATTACAATTATTTTGTTCCATATATTATATCCTTTTATACAAAAATAATGATGCGCCTACTGATCTCCGGCTTCGAAAGGATGAGGGTCTTCTACCGACTCAAAAAATCCAGTTGAACATCTAGCACCTATGGAGGTGGGAGGCAGTACACTGGAGGATGCACTGGTAGCGAAAAACTACCCTTAACTGAAAGCAAACACTAAGTAATCATTTGACAAAACATTTTTTGATTAACGATGGTCTTTCTATCTTTTACCTACTTCCATTTCATGTCAATACTCAAATCAAAAGTGTCAATTTCAATACTTAAATCAAAAACCATGCTTTCTTCCTTCATTTAATCAAGCAATTCGAGAATATTTCATGAACAACATGCATTTCTTTCAGCAGATTTATGGCTTCCCCACGAGTTCTGCAGTGGCAGGTAGTTCTCAGGATCTTGTGTTATCTAGTTCAGAATCCTGGAAAAGGAATTCAGATAGAGAATCAGGGGCATACTCGTCTTGAGTGTTTCACAGATGCTGACTAGGGTGCGAGTCTTACAGATCGACGTTCTACATCCAGCTACTCAGTATTCATTGGTGGGAACTTAGTGTCGTGCTATAGCAAGAAGCAGAGTGTGGTCTCACAATCGAGTTCAAAAGAGAAATACCGAGCCATTGCTCATGGCACAGCAGAAGTGTTATATTTGCAGCATCTCCTAAAAGAGATGGGAGAAGAAACAGGATCAGAAGCAGCAGATATGTGGTGTGATAATCAATCAGCAATCCATATTAGTACTAATCGCGTATTCTATAAACGGACGAAACACATTGAGATCGGCATTCACTTCGTCCGTGATAAATATCAAAATGGGATGATAACATTTCATCATGTAAGAAAAGGAGATTAGATAGTTTATATCTTTACAAAGTCTCTTTTAGGCCCTCGCGTTCGTTTTTATTTTTTTGTAACAAACTGTGCATTATTGACATCTATACTCCAGCTTGAGGGAGAGTGTTAAGTATTAGTATTATGTTTGTCCCCACATCGGGTAGATACATAAGTGAGAGGCTGACTCTCCACTATATATGTTACTCACTCATCAATAAAGATTATCTTATTATTCTCTCTAACACATAATACCCCACTGAGAAAGTGGACACTAAGTAATCAATTTAGAAAACATTTCTTTTATTAACGGTGATCTTTCTATCTTTTACATACTTCTATTTCATGTCAATACTCAAATCAAAAGCATCCTTAATGTCAATACTTAAATAATAAAAAACCATGCTTTCTTCCTTTATTTAATCAAGCAATTAGAGACTATTTCATGAACAATTTTCATTTCTTTCTACCTTTACCGAACACAGCATTATTCTTAAACCATATTAAATTCTTAGGGGCATGATAGCATCATAACCTTAAACCAAATTATTTTTTAGGTACAGGATGGCAGCATTACACTTAGATAAAATTTCTATTCTTATTAACAATACATAATAAGAAACATAAACAATAGCACATCACTTACGCAGTGATTCTAACTCATGGTCGACTATCCATCCTTGCAACAAACAAGAATTAAAACAATTTGCATACACAATTTATATAATTTTCATGTAAACCCTTGCATCAAATTGTTAGGCTAACAAGAATATTATCACTAGCATACGACATAACTATATGATGGTTCATGGGAGACTCCCCATGATTAGAAGTTTGGACATACAAGCTCATCTCTCTAATACACATGACATCCTCTAATCGCGAGAATATACAAGTCTCAGGGTGTTCCATTTCCATCTCTCCTAGGCTGATACGATCTTGATGCCTCAACAATCGTTCGAAAGACTAAACCTTGTGCACATGTTGTCCAAGACCAATCTATAACATGCAATTTCTATCAAATAAAACAATGTAATGCAAAGCTAAATGCTAATTAAACATTTATATCTTTCATTCTTTCAGACTATAGAGTCGTAAGTAACTCTGTTCTTACTTTCTTCTATTCTGACAGCAATGTTGTGTTCTTCCTTTCTTTCTTACACAAACACACTATATCAGTACAACACCTTCATTTAAAATTTTGTCTCATAAAGCATAACATTTCAAGTCCATAATTTCCATTCTTTCTATACAACAGCAAATATAACTCTTTCAATTCTATCAATAGTCAATATAACTCAAGCATGAAATTCTTTCATTGTCTTTTTTTAACAAGTATAGCAATCGTTCTTTCAATTATATTCACACTCTATAACACAAGCATACAATTCTCTTATTAAGGACATACAGATTTCGTGTACTTATCATTCTAGTGATTTCGGACTTTATTCTTAAAAGCAAAGCATATATCAATTCTCTATTAGTTAATTATTAATCGTGAAAGAATCAAAAAGTGAAGTCTTGTCCACTTACCTATGATGAAACATCTTCATTTTCCAACAAGGGAGCTATTGATGAAAGCTTTCCTCTTACTTGAGCAAGTAAACCGACATCAATAACAATATAATGCCACCGCTAGGAGCGGGACATTACAACAACCGCACCTCTCATAGACTTATTGCGGAAGGATCGGGTATGGAGTTGGACGTCTACGTACGAGAAGGCATTTAATGCATCGAAGAGGGCAGTGACTGAGGAATCAATCTTATCTTTGCCAAATCACTTCAAATCGTTTGAGGTGCATACCAATGCATCCGACTTTGGTGTCGGTAGGGTGTTGGTGCAGGATAGACACCCTATCGCATTCGAGAGCCGCAAATTGAACAATACAGAGCGACATTACGCAGTGCAAAAGAAGGAGATGATCGCAATGGTGCATTGCTTGCGGACGTGGAAGCACTATCTCATCGACACCAACTTCATGGTGATGACGGACAATATCGCCGCAAGCTACTTCCACACTCGAAAGATGCTATCCCCGAAGCAAGCAAGGTAGCAAGACTTCTTAGCCAAATTTAATATGGAGATGCAATACAAAACGGACAAGGAAAACCATGTGGCCGATGCACTCAGCAGAAAGGCCGAGTTAGCAACGGTGTGCTTACTCAAGAAAAACATCCGGACGTGTCAAAATATGAATGGCAATGACACAGTTTGGTAAAACTCGCTCGCATAGGCAAGACGAGAAGGCTTTGGCTAAAGGACGAGTTACTTTATATGAAGCGCAACGAGGTATTCGTACCTAAGTGGGGTGGCTTGCGTAGAGAGCTACTCAAGGAATGTCATGACAACAAGTGAGCTAAAAAAATCGGGCCAAAAGAGAACACTAGCATTACTAGAGACCGCCTACTATTGACCTCACATGCGCGAAGATGAGGATTATGTACGCAGCTGCCTTGTGCGAAAACAAGACAAGGTAGATCATCAGTTGCTCGGTGACCTACTTGAGCCACTCCGTGTGCCGAGTCGACCATGGGAGAGCATCCCGATGGACTTCATTTCCGCCTTGCCTAAGGTGAAGAAACTTGAGTCTATCCTCATAGTGGTAGATTGATTCTTCAAGTACGAGACTTTCAATGATGCATTGACCGACCGCACCGCAGAGGAAGCCACGTGTATGTTCATGTCTCATGTTGTGAAGTTTAGGAATATATCGGAAAGCATTATTAGTAACCGAGACCCATGCTACACAGAAAACTTCTGGACGAAAATGTTCAAGATTCTAGGATCGAATCTACACTTTTTGACTAGTTTTCATCCGCAAAAGGATATATAGACAAAGCGGGTCAATTCCCTATTAGAGGAGTACTTGTGGCACTTTATAAGTGCCAACTAGCTGGATTAGGTGCATTCGTTGGACATTGTCCAAATCTGCTACAATTTTCAAAGGAGCGAGTCATCCCACGATAGTTCGTTCGAGTTGGCAATGGATCAACGGCCGCTCACCTTGCACACGCTAAGTACGGGGATGTCGAGAATAAGTCTTATGGATCACCAGTTTTCTACAGACTTCAAGGAGAAGGCGGACATTGCTAAGACATTTCTGGATAAGACCACACGCAAAATGAAGAAATAAGCCGACACAAAACGAAGGTCTATCGAGTAAAAGAAGGGGGCTTGGTGATAAATCAGGTTTCAACTATAACAGTTCAAGGTGTTCTGCAAGGTGCACAAGGGACTTACGCAAGTATGAAGGACCCTTCAATATCCTTAAGAAGATGGACAAAGTTGCATACAAACTCGAACTCCTTGTATAGCTGAAGATTCACCTTGTCATTCATACAAGTTGCCTCAAACCTTATCATGGAGACTTGGAGGGCCCTGAGTGAGGAGTTTTTAAGCGACACACGACAATCATGACTACGTCGTTCGACAAGGAAGTAGAAGTCGTACTAGACTCGAGGATCATTTGCCGATGAGGTTATCTTCCGTATATAGAGTACCATATGAAAATAGAAAGGAATGCCACATGGGGAGTCTAGCTTGGATCGTGCTGACACTTTGCATCAGCTTGAGGACAAAATCCAAGAGTTTCTCAACGAATATATGACGAGGATATCAATACAATAGGTGAGGGAGTGTCACGTACATGCTTTTTCGCTTCACCAAGATTGCCCTGCATAACCCTCTCCAGGTTGGGATTTAGTTAGAAGGCTCTAAAATTTTCTAGAGTACGGTGGAGTCCTCTTGAACTCTCAAGAGGCTTTCCTAAGTTTCTAGAAGTTATACTCTTTCTCCTCATGTAAATATCTTAGGCTTAGAAGCTTCCTGTAAGGCCCTTGAGCCTAATAAATGAGGTATGAGTCTCATTTGCTCCTCACTACTAAACACTTATAAGTTTCTTTTGTACAGTGAAGCTCTTTTAAGTTCCACTCTTGCTCCACTGTTCGAGGGAGGCTTGCACGGATCTTTGAGGAAGTTGTGCGTGGCATAGAGCGAAGTGTAGGAAAAAACACTAAGCCCTTGACAAGAGCTACATTGTAGCCGTATACCGCCTATGTGCTACTTTTTAACATTTTAGAACACTAACGTTATGTTGCTAAAAATTTAACACAGTATATCTTCCATCAAAAGACACTTTGTGTCACAACCCGCTCCCAAAATACGAGCGGGAATACGAAACACGTGTCTAGACTATTCAACCTATGAATACACTGTATCCACAGCCACAATCACTTGTAATTCTATGATAGGATCAACTATAAGCAATCTATAGCTAGTCATCAACTCTCCATCTGAAACATTGAAAATGGTTTAATTTGGTTCTTTTCCCAACTTTTGGGTCACAACGTACCTAGGAAGCCACAAATCCTATGATACCTCGATAAGTTGTTCCAACCCGACTTTATATATACTGAATTTAGAAAAAAGAGTTAATTGTCAAAAATGGCAACCCTCCCGTTGTCTAGTTAAACAACTACCCGACTCCCGATGTCTTAGTTAAACAACTACCGACTTCTTCTTTGACTTCACTAACGATTAATAAGGCGAGCAGCTACGTGCTAGATTTTAGAAACCCCTAAAGTTTATAGGAAACGAAAGGCGAGTCCTAAAAGTCTATTATACATCAACGAATACCTAATTTAACCTATAGTAGTCCGTTACTTAAAGGATGCTCGAACGAATACCTAGGCACTTGAATCGTAAAATACTATATAACCAGGAATCAAATTATCTGGAACAAAATTTCCTGAAAAATTATATTTCCATGTCTAGCGTATATATAAATATTTTCCGAGAATATATATCATAAAAAAATATTAAAAAAAATATTGATGATTAAATATACTTAATAGTTGTTAATATTTGTTTATGACCTTTTATAATAACTGGTTAAGGTGATATGTTAGTATTCAATAAAATATGGCTCAAATCCTGTTGACACCATAATTTTTCTAATTATAAATAAATTTGTACGATGCGATATCCGTACCGAAACTGACCCAAACTTACCGTAACATGAAATGGATCCAACAAAAAAAATTTGAAAACAAAAAAGACGGAAAAATAAATAGTAATAAAGTAGAGAAAAATAAAGATCTTCAAAACGAAAATAAAGGAAACAAATGAGTTTTTTAAAGGGGAAAAAACAAAAAAGGTGAAAAAGGAAAAACTTCAAAAAGTATAGCAAAAAACAACGAAAAGATTTTTTAAAACGAAAATAATTTAAAAGAAAAAATGAAGCAAAAAATTTTAAAAAAAAAAACAAATGAAGAAAGATTAAAAAAAAAGGACGAAAAGATAGAAAAAAAAAAACCTCTAAAAAAAATATATAAAAATGATTTTTTTTAAATAATGAAATAAATGATAATAAACGTGAAAAAAAAAAACAAAAAAACTGTAAGAAAGTATTCAAAAATATATATATATTCGAATCAAATTTTATAAGCCAAACCAAATATGGAATAAGAATTTTCGCGTGTTAAATTTACCGGGAATAAAAAAAAGTAACAAACGCCCACTAAAGATGCCCGGAGCGCGGCGGACACGAAGTATGTCTATACATAGCGAGAGGGGGATTCCTCGATGGCAATGATAAAAAAAACTTCCCGATTCTTTCTAGACCCAAATTACACAAATCATGATGATGATCATAATAATGAAGAAGAAGAAGAAGAAGAAGAAGATGGGGACTTGCCTTTGTCGGGGAGGCTCCTCACTGCTGCTGTGGGGGCCGGGGAGAACAGCCACTGCCGCTAGGGGCCGCGCGCGCCACCCGCACCAGCCAACCTCTCCCTCTACTCACCGATCTCTCTCTCACGCTTCTAGTTCGTGGTTGCAGAAAAAAGTAAAAAAATTGAAAAAGGAGAGAGAGAGAGAGAGAGTGATCTAACGAGAGAGGGGTTGGGGTGGCGGTGGTGAGTGGTTTGGGTTTGATGCATGGGCCCAAGAGCTAAGAAGGGGTTGGTGAAAGTTTAACATGGGCCAAAAGAAAAAGATTTGGAATATAATTGAATGGGTAGGGAAACAATAATTTGAAAAATATTTAGGAAAAAATTTAAGTTATGTTTAATTCGGAAAAAACTATCTATGGACCAAGGGTCTGATTGACAATGACTGGGATAGCGGTTATGAAATTTTTTATAGTATTACAAAGGGATCTTCTTCTTCTTTTTAAATAACGATTTTTAAATCAGTCCAACACATGCTTGATAATTTATTAATTAGCGATTTCTAAAAATAAAAAAATTACTAGAATAAAATTACCTTTATGTCCATATAAACAAAAGTTCTTCAAAAATTTTATTTATGATGTCGAAATCCGCTTGATGCAGGATTCTTTGAGATATCTTTATGGTGTGTATCATACAATGTTCGACTTCGGCAATAACTACATAGGTTTGCGAAGACTGCATAAAGAGAACGTTTTTGTGCATCGCCTTCACTATTTTATTATATTTTTCTGTTGCGGATATAAATAAAATAAATTTTAAAATCCATCGATTAGAGTGTTTATAAAGACATTCAAAATTATACTACACTGATTTAGGAGGTAGGAGGGTTGAGCTGACAAAAATCAATGCCTCAAAAAATTAACAAAGTAGAAATTTTCATAAACGATCGGTTCAAAAATACTCCAAAACTAGTAAAAATATCGTTACCAAGCAGACCCTTAGAGTTAGATGAGTTGAAATGCAACAACATGAAGAAAGATCAGCTTCGAATTCGAGTGTAGAGGAAAGGGAAAACTTTATTTAGACGGACTATCGGGATCGAAAAGACTTTAAAGCAATATATCAACGCAAAAAAATATCAAATAAGACCCTTGGATACCTGAAGGTAAATAACCAATCAATACTAAAATAAAGTATAAAAAAAAAATTTAACTGATGCATGCAAAATTCTCAAATAAAAATTATGGCATAGAAGACGATGTAACACTTTGATAATCAAACCACAACTCAATATAATTATGCCGGTACGAAAACACTGCAAAAATGTGTCAATACACTCTTTGCAGTGCTAAGAAATAGAGTTTGATAGTTGAAATAAACAACATCCAGCCGATAACGTCTTTACAACATTCTAGGTAAACATATCAATTATCAACGATTTAAATGTGCAAACACAATTATAACATTCATTCAGCTGGCTCTTGTAGTCAGCAAGAAGATGTATAATCTCTCTGACTAGGTGGACGGTCTCGGAATCAAACCGTGGATGGGTGTGTGTGTGTGTTGGGAACATGGGCCCAAATGACATGCAACGCAGCGTGCCCAATAGCGTCGGACATCGCAAAAAAAAAATCATTCGAACAACTTATTTGCATAAGCAAACTCTTAGAAATATCAAATACACAAACAAATAAAATCATCATCCATATAAAATATAGTTGCCATGTCCCATTTCTCAACCCACAAATAACACCAAATAAAATTTCAAACAATTCTTAGATTAGTATAGAAGATCGAGACAGCGTTCTACCGCCGATGCTGTGGCGTAGGCTGGACGTACCCACGTACTCGTGCTCCTATACCGGGTACGGGTCATAACAATTGCTGAAAACAAGATTCGACACTTTCCGTCGATCTACTCCTGTGAACCAACAAATTCTAAGAAATGGATTTCTGGAGTGCTCCTTTGTCACCATTGTACGGACATAACTCTGACTCTCAGTATGGACGAATAGACAACATGAACAATACCTCGTTGCTTCCAAACTGCAGCCAACTCTCCTCTCGGATAGCTTATAATCACTAAGTCTAATCTCCAAAAGATAAAGACTTGAGATTATATAGGGGAGACAACCATCTAGCAACCCACTAACCTATAATAGACCGTAAATCCGAAGAGTAATTATTTATTAAACGGACGATTACAACAGTAACCCCCACTAAGTTGACAGTTATTCCTACGAAGCAGACGAACATACGTTTTCGCGTGAACTATAGTTTTACGGAAGCAGCAGTCCCGCGCTAACCGCAATTTTGTCGGAGTAGTCTCCACGTGCGAACGATATTTCCATAGGAGAATCCTCCATGCAGAAATCGCATTTATGAGGGAGCATCCTCCACAAGGTAATCACATTTTCGATGGAGCAGCCTCGTGCGAAAATCGTAATTTTGCGAGAGCATCCTCCACACAAAAAAATCGTAATTCTCGCGGTCCACTGCGACCCCATTGTGCTAACATGGGAACGACACAATGACAAACAAAAATGTCATCTCGTGTCCATGTCCGAGTCCGAGTCACGCCGAGCTCAAAAAAAAAGTTTTCAAGAAATTAATGATAGAAATACAAATGTTTCTTATAGGACTTGAACCTTGTCATCTAGAAAAATAACCCACCATACCTACCACATGAGATAATTCTTCCTATAACAAAAAAAAAAATTATATTGAAATACACACTTGGAATTGCTACATAGATGGGGGACTATTTTCTGGAGACCATTTAAAAAAAAATCCATCAAGTATAAATCATGCACAAGGTAGTATTCTGAGAAATATTACACCTTAGCTATAGATCAAAGGTTAGTTAAAGATACAAGAAGAGAATGTGTAAATCTTCATATTTCATTGCTAGCCTATTGTATTTATATAATTATATATACCTTTTGGTATATGTTTAGAGAACCAAAAATAAGCCGCAATAATATAGCGCCACCAAACGTTTATAGAACAAGACTGAAATATGGAAGTAATGAACATTTCATAGGACCGGAGTTTGTGGAGTGGAGTATTTGTGTAACTTTAGATATTGTTAAGTACCATTAGGTGCTTGTTATACACAGAAAAGGTGGTGATTCTTTCAATTATGTAATTGTTCAAGAACCTTAAGGATCTATTTGGTAAATTTTGGGTAATGGTTATTAGATATTTTTAAAGTATCGGTTACGAGGGATTCGATTTTGGCTGATTTTAAGTACACGACTTTTAAATCAGTCAAACATATACTTGATTATTCATTAACAAACTTTTGTGATTTTTCTTTTACAAAAATAAAACTACATATATGTCTATTTGTATCAAATATTGACCACTTGGTCCCGCAACTCTTTGCACTACTTCATCCCGTACTCTCTCACTATGCAAGTGTATTGCACGATTGATTAGCTTTAAAGTTGAACTAATTCGTGCAGTGGGCTGATGTGTTAAAATCAATCCAACTAGTAGAAGATACATCATACGGATAAGATGTTCATACCTCGTGGTGTACAGGGTCAAATCACGATGATTGGCCATCTAACAAACCTAAAATGTAGAGATCACATACACAGCCACGACCATAGCAAGTTAGAAACAATTTTTTTTATCAACAATTGGAAACAAACAATAAGAATTTTTTTTTATTAATTGCCGTAAATTATGCAAAGTAATTTGTAATTGAATAAAATAATAAAAACTCTCAAAATCCACCAATTTGTAGTTATAATTATATTTTTTTTGTAAGGATATAAATTGATAAATAATAAAAACTCTAAAAAAGTATCGATTTAGAGTGTTTATAAAGACATTCAAAATTACATTACATAGATTTTTAAAAAAATTGAGCCGACACAAATCAATGCATACAAAAAATTACCAAACATAATTTTTTTTAAACACTTCATAAACGATCAGTTTAAAAACTCTTCAAAATCGATGGAAGTACCGTCGCCAAACAGACTTAAAAAACATATTTGTTTATGCAACATATTATAATATTTATTATTGTTTTTTTTGCGTAACATATGTTGAACTTACTATTATACTGGGTATGTTTGGTTCACTGTAATATAATCGCAATTGCAATAGAATCGAATGAAAAATAAAATAAAATATACTAATCATAATTGTAATGGAATCTAAACATGGATAGTTGAGGGTATCAAGTTAAAATTTAGCCTATATACTAAGGTAAATAAAGTTGTGTACATCTCGAACCTATGTGTCAAGTTAAATGGTTGATAATGACATCCCTCTTATTGGTAGTGCCAAAGTGGACCGTTGTCGTCCGTCACCACCACTGGTTGGAAGGATAAAGTCCTATAATCAACCTCCACTTAAGCCTACCACCAACTCCAACCCTCCCAGAGACAGAGGAAATTTAAGCAGAAACTATAAATAGAAATTAAAGAGTAGAGGATTCGAGACATGTTACACAATGTTCTTAGAATAAATTTTTGCCTCCTCATGAACAATGCAACATGTTTCGACGATCTATTTCCGAGATACAACAAATTCCAATGGCCCGCGACACCATGCACCCGGTTACGAGTCGGATCACAACCTTTGCCCGGAAGAAAAGACAGAGGATAAGGAGTTAATGGAGAATTTAGGGTTCTGGGAGCCTTTCTTTCTGTCGTTGTGCGATTGAAAGCTTGAGGGAGAGAGAGAGATCGTAAAACAAATAAAATATTTTTAAACATATCATCAGGATCATGTCCAAGATGTTTGTTCTCCACTAATCCTGTAACGGGACGTGCGTGAGAACAGATCTACGAAAGACCAGCAACTGAATTTTAAAAATAAAAATAAAAAATAAAAAGGATTAGGAAATTACTTGGTCCGAATTTAAGAATTAGTTATAAGTACGCGACTAATAAACGCATCAAAAACACGCATTAAGTCAAGCACCGGCTCACGGGTTAGATGAGATTTAGACCATACTCCATGAAATTTATTTATCCAATAGAGTGGACAAAGCAATATAAGAAAAGAGATTGCTCTCTCCTATCTGATGTGAGACTAAAATAAGAGAGACCTTTATTGAATATTGGGTCGGCCCAAGAACAAGCCAAACAAGTATGTGGGCTTGGACAACCCCCTATTCTTAGGACAAACCTTTCCACTAGGGCCAACAAGTAGGCATGGACATGCCAGTACTCATTTTTATTGCTGCCAAGGAATCAAAACCAGCGACACAGCCGTACGAGTTGTGAAAAAAAAAACCCACCAGAAATTGGTTTCTAATCCCTCGATTCCCATCCCAATCAAACTCAGTTTGTTCCTCTCTCTTTATCTCTCTCAATCTGGTATTAATATTCATGTTAGATGTCATATAATGTTATTTAACATGTCATATCAGCTGTAACATAAGAAAAAATGATTTGGAGAGACACTTTGGAGGTACGAATAGTATTACTCATATATTTTTATTATAATTATTTTTTAATAAGAACCAATGGACAACCAAAATTAGTTCCGGTTAGGATAATCCAATCCTCCGAATATGATTGAATCACAAAGCACGTACGAATTGCTTTGCAAAAAACCCAACAAAGGCTGCCATGGCCACCTCTACTTTTTTCCTTGAAGTACCACTGTACCACATGTCCCATGACCCTCCACTCCACTATATAAAGCCAGCCCTCTCATCTTATTACTCCATAATCCCACACTCCCTTTCTCTTTTGTAACAAACCCTAGCTCTATTGTATCAAAAGCACACACTAGCCTAGCCATGAAGAAGTACTCTTGCATGGAGACGGACATAGAGGAGGACTGGGAACTCCTTCCAATTCCGAGCGACTGCAGCGACAGCACGCCCGAGTTCGATCCCGCCGCCTTCGTCGACGACCACTACTTTGCCCTCCCATCCCAACCGTCACAAAACCAAGAACTCATCGAGGGTACAAAGGAAGACATGAATGTAGTAGAGCCTCCTCGGCCGATATTGTCCGATGAGGAGGAGGAATGGGTAGATGATGATGATGATGCCAAAGCCCCTTTAGGGAAGGGCTTGGGCTAAAGGCTTGGGGCTGGAAACTAGCAGTGGGTGGTATTGGAGCTGCTGCAACCATATGCGCCGCCTTGGTGCTCGGTGCCGGCAGCCCAAGCACGAGCCCCGCAGCCAACACAGGCTTCTGTTCCGAATCTATGCCGAGGAAAATGTCTTATCTATCAAGTCTTCTTTCTTTCTAATTCTGTGTCACGCCCCAGTCCCAAAATATCGAGGGACTAGACACGTGGCAATGGCCAACAACACACACCGATGGACAAATCCAATTTAATGGATCCATCGGGATGCACTTAAGCTGTAGTACAACAATAAGGGTCTAGATATACTAGTCTCATCCACATAAATGAATACAGCAATATCAGAATCATAAAGCAAGATCAATATGAATAAAACATAAACTCGGGAAATAACCCGATAATGGGTCTGATACAATAGTCAAGATACAGAAATAAAAATAACAACTGCAAATACTGAGTATGGATAAAGCATATACTCAGAAGATATCCCCGGTGATCACTCGTCTTCTGGATCTGGTACTACTCCAGTGCCTGCTCTTGTTCCTGCTCCTGCTAATGCTCATGTCCCGTATACCTCGGGATCGATCTCGTCTGCTAATCCTGGGGACATAATCCGGATCCAGGTCCTCAGGGGACATAACAAGGTACAAAATAATTCATGCCAAAATAAATGTATTGCAGCAATAAATGAAACAATATGGTAACTATATAACCAGCTAAGTGATATGCAAGTTGAGAGCATCACTAGAACTCAGGCTGAAACTACTATAAGCTCTGTGTCGGGGAGCCGGTAGCAGTGATATTATGTGGTTGTCTAGCTCGGAGAGAGACTGAGACGCCGGCATAATATAATCAACCTGTAGCCTGTGTGTATCTCCCCACCCAATGTAATCATACGTCTCATGTCCACGACGTCTCATGTCCATGCCACGCAGGATCATAACTAATGCATCAAGTCATAAATATCTAAGCAAAAGAATATGTCATGAAACTTGTAACCTATACAGAATCACCATGAATTTCTCAGGACGATTCTGTCTCATGAATAGTGTCAGGTGTCCTAGGTATAACGTACTTGATAAGACAAGTACGAGAATGTAAAGGGTCACGATATCCATCTCTAGGTTACGTTACACCACTCCGCGTACGGTGTTGGCACCCGACTATTAATCGGACGCTAAGTAAAGTCACACGGTCCTAGGTTAAGCATGTACAACAATATAATTGAATCAAGGAAATATGTAACAAAATTGCAATATTAGAAATGTATATTTGCTTGGGGTTCTGGCTCCAACTGTAGCTCTGGTCTCAGTGGGATTTGATGGTACTCCTCCGGTTGCTGAAATAGACATCACCATCAGATTCAGAAAATATTAAATAGCTAGAAATGCCTGTCCCTGAGTCCAATTTGGACACAAGGGCAAAATCACAGTTTCTGGTCAAAGCGGGTGTCACGCCCCAGTCCCAAAACAACGAGGGACTAGACACGTGGTGTCACGCCCCAGTCCCAAAATGACGAGGGACTGGAGAAGCGTGACAATGGCCAGCAGCACGCACCGATGGACATCCCGATTTAATGGATCCATCAGGGCATGCTTAAGCTGTAGTCTAGCAGTAATATGTTACAAGTCTCATGTATCACTAATCTCATCCACAGAACAACACAGATTAATAGGCAGAAATAATGCAATGGAAATAAATATGCAATAACAAATGAGGTTGTCTCGGGAAACAAATCCGAGAATTATTCTGTTACATTTAAGGAAAAGACAGGAAATAAAATGCTGGAAATGGAAATACTGTATAGCTGATGCCGGTGCTCAAGAGAAGTCCTCGGCCACTACTTCGTCCTCTGTTCCTTGTTCTGCTCCAAGGAGTGCTCCGGTACCGTACACCTCTGGGTAGTTCTCTTCAGCTGTACCTGGGGACATAATCCGGATCCAGGTCCTCAGGGGACAGCAAGGTACAGAAAATACAAGCCAAAATAAATACCGTGCAGCAATAAGATAATCAGCAGGGTAACTAAGTAACCAGCTATGTGATATGCAATATGAGAGCAGCACTAGAACTCAGGCCGAAGCCACTACAAGCTCTGTGTCGGGGAGCCGGTAGCGGCAATAACTATGATTTATACTCTGATATAAACTATGCTTTATATATATAATATCAGCCTGTAGTCTGTGTGTCTCTCCCCACCCAATGTAATCACACGTCTCCTGTCCATGACACGCATAATCATAACTAATGCAGTAAGTCTGATAGCTATGAATCAAAATGTCTAAGAATGTAAAGCCTATGTCATATAACATGCATTCTATACAGAATCACCTTGAATGTCTCAGGAAGACTCTGTCTCATGAAGTAGTGTCAAGTGTCCTGGGTTCTGGTGTACTTGATAGGACAAGTACGAGAATTATCGGGTCTCGATATCCATGCCTATGTGACGTTACACAACCCCGCGTACGGAGTTGGCACCCGACTGTGATCGGACACTAAGCACGTCACTCGTTTCCTAGGTTAAGCAGTTAAAATATATTCATATCTAATTCCACAAGAAATCCATTAAAATACTATGTCAAAAATTACTGAGATTTGGCAAGCTTTAATTGTCCTTTATTGCATAATTAAGTCCAGAAAATAATTAGCAAGCTGCAGAGTTTGGCAAGGTACACTTGCCTGTGGTTCCGGCTATGTTCGCGGTTCTGACTTCGGCGGAAATTGCAGGCGGTACTCCGGTTGCTGAAACAAACATCACCATCAGATCCAGAAAATATCAATCAGCTAGAAACGCCTGTCCTTGGGTCCAATTTGGAGACAAGGGCAAAAACGGCAGTTTCGGGCCAAAACGGGGTCCACCGGTGGGCCCGCTCTGCACCGAAAAACGCGTCAGGGTCAACGGTCTCCAAATTCACCAAACTTAGTGTCAACAGGTCAGAAACGCTGATACGAACCCAACGGAACTTTCAGAATTGAATTCCGATGAGCCGTTCACAAAATCGCCCGTCGAGCGGGGCCTGTGGGGCCCACGACACGCGATTTCGTCAACGTTCTCAGAATCAAACCAAACTTGGCCCACGGGACCAGCGTATCGCTACGAGTCCGATAGCGCAAGTTTCGTTTCAATCCGACGTGTGTACACAAAGTTAGGTCGAATTGCAGAAAAGGCGGATACGGGGCGAGGTCCGCGGATACGCGTTGATTCCGGTGTGCACGCACACCCGAATCAGCTTCTGCGAAAACCCACACGTCCGTATCGACGAGGCGCACGTATCTGTGAAGACCGCGCGCGACCAAGTCGTCCCGTTTGGCGGGGCGTACTCAGTTCCGGGGTGAAACAGGGTCTGGGTTTTCCTGTTTTTGGATCGCGGGGTGCGATCGCCACAGGCCGCGATGCCCCGAACAGTTTGTCCGGGCACCGAGAGGGTCATACAGGCTTCGCGTAGGAATTGACGGAATCGAAAACGGAGATCAGGGTTGCAAGATACGAATACCTGAAGGGGACCGAGAATCAGGGCTTTTTCGAGTCCGAATCGAACTCGTGTCCTGGACGTGTCAGCGGCGTGTCCGGACTCGTATCCGCGTCTGGGTCGTGTCCGCGGCGTGTCCGGTGCTGCTGGAGGATACGCCGGAGGCTGACGAGGTTGGGCCGGGGCTGCGGCGGCTCAGGCGAGGGGCGGCGACGCACCGGAGCGGCGGGGGAGTTGGACACGGGCGGCTCTCGACAGCGGGGAGGAGAGAGGAGCAGGGGAGAGGAGGAGGAAGGGGTTCTGGGCGGTGGCTCACAGCGGGGAGGTGGCGCGGGAGGCTGAGGGGAAGTCGCCGGGGATCGGGCTGCCGGAGTAGAGCTAGGGTTAGGGTTTCGGGTGTGGAGGAGGCGGAGAAGGAAGAGAGGGGGAATAAATAGGGCTAGCGGGCGGAGCCGAGGCCGGGGAAGTCGGGGCTGGGGGAGGACGTGGCGGGTGATCCGGAGGGGAAGGCGGTCGTGGCGCGCGTTTTCCGGCGCCGGCGGCGGGATCGCAGGGTCGTGGGGACTGGGGAGGGTGACAGAGGTCCGGGTCGGGTCGGGCGCTGGTTCGGTTCTGACCGACCCGCCCGACCCGCTAGCCCAAGGCTGGGCTGGGTTCGGTCTAACGGGCTCGGCCCACTGGGCCGGGCCGGGCCCAAGCTAAAAAATAAATACAAATAAAAAAAAACAATAATAATAATATTAATAATAAATATAATAACAGTAATTAAATAAATAATAAAATACTATTTAGGCATTTAAAAATAGGTCCGGGGCCCGATAAATTCCAGAAAAATTGCCCTAAGTCCAGTTTTTCATTTTACATCCAAAAATATTATTTTCATAATATTTTAATACTGTTTATTATCAATTAAAAATCATTGAATAATTAAAACCCTGTTTTTAATTTACAGAAAAATCCCAGAAAATTCCAGAAAATTGTGAAAAATCCAGTTTTTTTAAAATTTTGAAAATTCAGGGGGTTTACAATCTACCCCCCTTAAGAAGATTGCGTCCTCGCAATCAAAGATTAACCGGTCAATAGAGATGACGCGGTCGCAAGCATCGTTTGAAAACACATCACAAGAGGCTTCAGGGAAATACCGTTTTCCTAAAAATCGAAAGTTTACACTTTCCAGGAAAATCTAGTTAAAACTATAACTTTTATGAAAACCAGGTTTATTATTAACAAGTTGCAAATTACTAGGTTGGGGCTGAGGTCACGAACCAACGGGCTCGAACTACAACAAGACTAGAACGGAAAACTACGAATCACTTACTCGCATCAGCGTCCTGCACAGTCAGCGCATAAGCTTGTCCTCGTCCTTGAGGTGGATTCCTCTGCTGCTGCTGGGCTTGCTGGAAGAGTGCTGCTTGAGGTGTCAGAGGTGGCCTCGGTGCTGGTAGAGCTGGTTGGTTTGCCCTTCGTGCTCCATCTCGATGCTGGGGACAGTCCTTGGCTATGTGTTGATTGGTGCCGCAAATCAGGCACAATCCCAACTTGCGTCTGCAGTCCCTCTCGACATGACCTAGCTTGCCGCAGTAGTGACAGGTAGGAAGGGTCTGCGAAGCTGCCCTGGGTGGCGGGTTCGTGTGAGATCTCTTTGCAGATTCTCCCGGTGATGATCTGTCTGGTGCTGTGGTGATTGGCCGCTTGTGGCGAGACTCCCTCCTGGTGACGCGTTCCAGGCGTCGGGCTGCAGCGAGAACATCTGAGTAGGAGGTAGGTGCGACGGATCCGATGAGTCTTTGTAGCTCAAAGTTCAGTCCGTCGAAGAACTTCTCGGCCTTCTCTTCCTCTGTCGGGATCAGGGTTGGGGCGAAGCGGCTCAGACGAATGAATTCTGCGTTGTACTCTTCCACTGTCATAGAGTCCTGAGTGAGACGGTTGAATTTGTCCCGCAATTCGGATCGTGCGATAGCCGGAATATACATCTCTTGGAAGAGTCTGGAGAACTCCTCCCAAGTGACTCGGTCTGGTCCGAGTCGCGTCTCCTCAGACAACCACCAGTGGTGCGCGTTGCCTGTCAATTGCATTCGGACGGCCGTCATCCAGCGTTCCCGGGGGAGCTCGGCTGCTTCAAGTTGATGCCGTATGTTGGTGAGCCACTCGTGAACTTCTGTGGGCTCTTCCTTGCCGGAGAAAGTGCGGGGCTTCAGTTGGCGGAAGTCAGTGATAGAGCCTGTAGATGGCCGTCGAGCTGGTAGGTTGGCCTGCTCCAGTACAGTTACGATGCTGTCCCTCCAGAAGTTGGCTTCGCGACGCTGAGCCTCGTGTTGGACTTGTTGCTGGGCTTGCATCATCGCGTAGATCATTTGGAATATCTGCTGCCCGTCAATTGGCTGTCCTTGTGGGAGTACGGGCGTTGGTGGAACGAACTGCGGCGGAGGCGGAATATCATCGCGTCGGAATCGGGAGGTAGGTGGACCTGCCTGCTGGCTCTGTTGAGTTGGTGGAACTTCTCCGACTGGTGTCACTTCGTCGTCGTAGGTGACACCTGTAGCTTGTGGTGTTCCGACGGGAGTCTCGTTGCATTCTTGTGGGTCCATTTCCCTGCATCCAAAATACCCAATAAGAGGCGTACAGGAGTCAAGGCAAGATGCAAGTCAAATAAATTAATTCGGATGCGATACAGATATCAAAAACGATTCAAGCAAGTGGATGAGGTCCTAAAAACTTATCCTATTCTTTATTGCAGGCCTATTCGGTCCCTAAGTTGAAACCGAACAGTTTAGTCGGAGACCTGCGTGGGCCACCACAAAAACTATGTCACGCCCCAGTCCCAAAATGACGAGGGACTGGAGAAGCGTGGCAATGGCCAGCAGCACGCACCGATGGACATCCCGATTTAATGGATCCATCAGGGCATGCTTAAGCTGTAGTCTAGCAGTAATATGTTACAAGTCTCAGGTATCACTAATCTCATCCACAGAACAACACAGATTAATAGGCAGAAATAATGCAATGGAAATAAATATGCAATAACAAATGAGGTTGTCACGGGAAACAAATCCGAGAATTATTCTGTTACATTTAAGGAAAAGACAGGAAATAAAATGCTGGAAATGGAAATACTGTATAGCTGATGCCGGTGCTCAAGAGAAGTCCTCGGCCACTACTTCGTCCTCTGTTCCTTGTTCTGCTCCAAGGAGTGCTCCGGTACCGTACACCTCTGGGTAGTTCTCTTCAGCTGTACCTGGGGACATAATCCGGATCCAGGTCCTCAGGGGACAGCAAGGTACAGAAAATACAAGCCAAAATAAATACCGTGCAGCAATAAGATAATCAGCAGGGTAACTAAGTAACCAGCTATGTGATATGCAATATGAGAGCAGCACTAGAACTCAGGTCGAAGCCACTACAAGCTCTGTGTCGGGGAGCCGGTAGCGGCAATAACTATGATTTATACTCTGATATAAACTATGCTTTATATATATAATATCAGCCTGTAGTCTGTGTGTCTCTCCCCACCCAATGTAATCACACGTCTCCTGTCCATGACACGCATAATCATAACTAATGCAGTAAGTCTGATAGCTATGAATCAAAATGTCTAAGAATGTAAAGCCTATGTCATATAACATGCATTCTATACAGAATCACCTTGAATGTCTCAGGAAGACTCTGTCTCATGAAGTAGTGTCAAGTGTCCTGGGTTCTGGTGTACTTGATAGGACAAGTACGAGAATTATCGGGTCTCGATATCCATGCCTATGTGACGTTACACAACCCCGCGTACGGAGTTGGCACCCGACTGTGATCGGACACTAAGCACGTCACTCGTTTCCTAGGTTAAGCAGTTAAAATATATTCATATCTAATTCCACAAGAAATCCATTAAAATACTATATCAAGAATTACTGAGATTTGGCAAGCTTTAATTGTCCTTTATTGCATAATTAAGTCCAGAAAATAATTAGCAAGCTGCAGAGTTTGGCAAGGTACACTTGCCTGTGGTTCCGGCTATGTTCGCGGTTCTGACTTCGGCGGGAATTGCAGGCGGTACTCCGGTTGCTGAAACAAACATCACCATCAGATCCAGAAAATATCAATCAGCTAGAAACGCCTGTCCTTGGGTCCAATTTGGAGACAAGGGCAAAAACGGCAGTTTCGGGCCAAAACGGGGTCCACCGGTGGGCCCGCTCTGCACCGAAAAACGCGTCAGGGTCAACGGTCTCCAAATTCACCAAACTTAGTGTCAACAGGTCAGAAACGCTGATACGAACCCAACGGAACTTTCAGAATTGAATTCCGATGAGCCGTTCACAAAATCGCCCGTCGAGCGGGGCCTGTGGGGCCCACGACACGCGATTTCGTCAACGTTCTCAGAATCAAACCAAACTTGGCCCACAGGACCAGCATATCGCTACGAGTCCGATGGCGCAAGTTTCGTTTCAATCCGACGTGTGCACACAAAGTTAGGTCGAATTGCAGAAAAGGCGGATACGGGGCGAGGTCCGCGGATACGCGTTGATTCCGGTGTGCACGCACACCCGAATCAGCTTCTGCGAAAACCCACACGTCCGTATCGACGAGGCGCACGTATCTGTGAAGACCGCGCGCGACCAAGTCGTCCCGTTTGGCGGGGCGTACTCAGTTCCGGGGTGAAACAGGGTCTGGGTTTTCCTGTTTTTGGATCGCGGGGTGCGATCGCCACAGGCCGCGATGCCCCGAACAGTTTGTCCGGGCACCGAGAGGGTCATACAGGCTTCGCGTAGAAATTGACGGAATCGAAAACGGAGATCAGGGTTGCAAGATACGAATACCTGAAGGGGACCGAGAATCAGGGCTTTTTCGAGTCCGAATCGAACTCGTGTCCTGGACGTGTCAGCGGCGTGTCCGGACTCGTATCCGCGTCTGGGTCGTGTCCGCGGCGTGTCCGGTGCTGCTGGAGGATACGCCGGAGGCTGGCGAGATTGGGCCGGGGCTGCGGCGGCTCAGGCGAGGGGCGGCGACGCACCGGAGCGGCGGGGGAGTTGGACACGGGCGGCTCTCGACAGCGGGGAGGAGAGAGGAGCAGGGGAGAGGAGGAGGAAGGGGTTCTGGGCGGTGGCTCACAGCGGGGAGGTGGCGCGGGAGGCTGAGGGGAAGTCGTCGGGGATCGGGCTGCCGGAGTAGAGCTAGGGTTAGGGTTTCGGGTGTGGAGGATGCGGAGAAGGAAGAGAGGGGGAATAAATAGGGCTAGCGGGCGGAGCCGAGGCCGGGGAAGTCGGGGCTGGGGGAGGACGTGGCGGGTGATCCGGAGGGGAAGGCGGTCGTGGCGCGCGTTTTCCGGCGCCGGCGGCGGGATCGCAGGGTCGTGGGGACTGGGGAGGGTGACAGAGGTCCGGGTCGGGTCGGGCGCTGGTTCGGTTCTGACCGACCCGCCCGACCCGCTAGCCCAAGGCTGGGCTGGGTTCGGTCTAACGGGCTCGGCCCACTGGGCCGGGCCGGGCCCAAGCTAAAAATAAATACAAATAAAAAAACAATAATAATAATATTAATAATAAATATAATAACAGTAATTAAATAAATAATAAAATACTATTTAGGCATTTAAAAATAGGTTCGGGGCCCGATAAATTCCAGAAAAATTGCCCTAAGTCCAGTTTTTCATTTTACATCCAAAAATATTATTTTCATAATATTTTAATACTGTTTATTATCAATTAAAAATCATTGAATAATTAAAACCCTGTTTTTAATTTACAGAAAAATCCCAGAAAATTTCAGAAAATTGTGAAAAATCCAGTTTTTTTAAAATTTTGAAAATTCAGGGGGTTTACACGTGGCAATGGCCAGCAGCACACACCGTTGGACAAACCCAATTAATGGATCCATTGGGGCATACTTAAGCTGTATTACAACGATCAGGGTTTACTAATCTCATCCACAGAATGAATATAACAAAGTCAACATAAGGAAATAAAACATCAACAACAACATCAAGTTACAAGTAATTTAATCGGGGAACAACCCGATAATCAAGTCCGATACAATTGTTCTTTAAACAAGAAAGTAAATAACATCACTGACTGAGTATGGAAGAAACATATACTCAGAAAAATCTATGGCAATCACCTAGTCCTCAGTTCCTGGTTCTGCTCCAGTTCCTGCTCCTGAATCTGCTTTTGCTCCTGCTAATGCACTTGTCCTGTAAACCTCAGAGTAGATCTCCTATGCTAAACCTGGAGACATAATCCGGATCCAGGTCCTCAGGGGACATAGCAAGGTACAGATAATACAAGCCAAAATAAATATAGTGCAGCAATAAATGGAATAATAGGGTGAACTAGATAACCAGCTAAGTGATATGCAAGTTGAGAGCATCACTAAAACTTAGGCTGAAACCACTACAAGCTCTGTGTCGGGGAGCCGGTAGCAGTGATAACATGTAGTGGGCCAAGCTCGGGTTTAGAGTCTTGAGCACCGCAATAATAGGGGTTTTATATATATATGATCAGCCTGTAGCCTGTGTGTCTCTTTCCATCCAATGTAATCACACGTCTCATGTCCATGACACGCAAGATCAACACTAATGCAGCAAGTCATAATAAGAACTAATATAATGTCTATGTCCATCCTGCATCGTACACAGAATCACCATGAATATCTCAGGAAGATTCTGTCAAATGTATAGTGTCAAGTGTCCTGGGTATAACGTACTTGATAACGCAAGTACGAGAATGTAAAGGGTCACGATGTCCATCTCTACGTGACTTTACACAACTCCGCGTACGGTGTTGGCACCCGACTATTAATCGGACGCTAAGTAAGTCACACGGTCCTAGGTTTAAGCATGTACAACAAATATATATGTCAAAAAAATAACTGGCAAAAACTGCAGAATTTGGCAAGGTACACTTGCTTGGGGTTCCGGCTCCAACTGTAGCTCTGACTACAGTAGGAATTGCAGGTACTGCTCCGGTTGCTGAAATAAACATCACCATCAAATTCAGAAAATATCAATCAGCTAGAAACGTCTGTCCTTGAGTCCAATTTGGACACAGAGGCAAAAATGACAGTTTCTGGTCAAAGCGGGGTCCACACGTGGGCCGCTTTGCACCGAAAAATGTGTCAGAACCAAAGGTCTCCAAATATGTCAAACTTAGTGTCAACAAGTCAGGAACGATAATACGAACCCAACGGAACTTTCAGAATTGGATTCCGATGAGCCAATCACAAAATCGTCAGTCAAGTGGAGCCTGTGGGGCCCACGATACGCGATTTTGTCAACGTTCTCAGAATCGAACCAAACTTGGGTCACAGGACCAGCGTATTGCTACGAGTCTAATGGTACAAGTTTCGTCTCGATCCGACGTGTGTACACTAAGTTACAGCGAGATCCAGAAAGGACGGATACGGTGCGTTGTCGGCGGATACGCGTTGATTCCGGTGTGCACGCACATCCAAATCAACTTCTGCGAAATCCTGCACGTCCGTATCAACGACGCACACATATCGGTGAAGACCGAACGTGACCAAGTCGTCCTGTTTGGCGGGGCGTACTCAGTTCCGGGGTGAAACAGGGCGTTGATTTTCTTGTTTTTGGATCGCGGTTCACGATCGCCACAGGACGCGATGCACCGAGCGGGTTGCACGGGCACCGAGGGGATCACACAGTCTATGCGACACAACTGACAGAATCAAAAACGGGGTAGCGAGGAGAGAGAAATGGGTACCTGAACATGGCTCCAAAAATTGAGATTTCTCGTGTCCGTGTGTCTTCTCGACACAAGCTGTGTCCTGGCCGTGTCCGGGCTGCTGTTTGCCGTGTCCGAGCTAGGGCATCTGTGTCCGGCCGCTGGGAGTAGGGGTTCGGGTCGGCGGAGGTCGGCGAGAGCTCGGGGAGGTCCAGGGCGGCCGGGCGGCTCTGGCCGGAGGCGGAGATGGGCTCGGGTGGCTCACTGGGGCCGGGCGGAGCGCTGAGGGTTCTGCGGAGGACGGCGGCGTTCGTCGGAGGCGAGGCTGGGAGCGGCGCTGGAGGGCTTGAGGAGTTGCTGGACGGCTGCGGGGCGGAGGCTCTGGCGGAGGCGGTGGGACGGGTTCGTCGGGCGGAGCTCAGGGAGGAGGAGAAAGAAAGAGGAGCTCGGGGCTTGTAAGCCCCCTGATTTTCAGAAATATTAATTTGGATTTTCGGGAATTTTCTGTAAATTAAACCTAGGTGTTTAATAATTTAATGATTTTTAATTATGGTTAATTCATATTAAAATATTATGGAAATAATATTTTATGGTGTAAAACGGAAAACCGAACACAGGGTAATTTTCTGCGGGTTTATTGGACTCCGGAAACCCGTTTAAAGCCCTGAAAACCGAAGTACATTTAAACCGAATTAAATCCGTGCCAGCGCCCGACATCCCCATGAGAGCCGAAGCCAAGCCCAAGGAGCATTGACCCAGCCCAATCCCAGGTCAAACCCTATTCCAAATTGCTGTATGTATAAATACATAATTCCCTAAGTTTTTCTCCATAAAGAAAATAAAAAGAAAACTCCCCACGCCGAAGCCAAGCCCAAGCCTCGTCGGAGCCCGACCTCTGCTCCGCTGCCGACCCCTCTCCGCTCGACCGGACGACTCCTTCCCCGCCGACAACTCTCCACGCCGCCTAGCGCCTCCGCTGCCCTCATCTACTCTCCGCCTTAGCCGCTGCCCTCGACGAGCCACCACTTGCTCCGCCTTCCCCCTCCTTCCTCCTCCCCGCACTCGACGAACCGAAGCTCCACCCAGTCTCCTCCTCAACTCCCTCGGCTTCGTCCCCTCCAACGAGTCAGCAGCCCGCCGGCCGTGCCCCTCCCTCGACGTCGCGCCGCACCCCGAGCCCCTCTCCCTCTTCCTCCTTCCCAGAACTCCTCTCCTCCTCTCCTCCGCCTCCAGCGCCGAGCCCCGCACCGTCGTCTCCTCGAGAAGGCCCGACTGCTCCACCTAACTCCCGCCCCTCTCCTCGACGATCCTCCGCCTCTACCCTCCACCGTCGGCCATCTCCCCATCCCACAGCAGCCCCTCGACAACACCTCGACGCACTCGCAGCTCTCCGCCTGAGCCGCCCGGTCCCATCTCCACCACTCACCGACCTCCACCCAGCTCCGACTAGCCGTGCCCTACTCCGGCGAGCCCCGACGCGTTGGGACGGAAACCCTAACCCTAACCCTAACCTAGCTGGATGCACCACGGACACAGCCTGGACACAAGACTCGGTCGACGCAGGACACGAAGGACGACTCGGACACGAGAAATCGGATTTCACGGAGCCCTGTTCAGGTAACGTTTCCTCTCACCTCGTGATTCCATTTTTGATTCCGTCAGTTGCGTCGCGTATACTGTATGACCCTCTCGGTGCCCGTGCAACCCGCTCGGTGCATCGTGTCCTGTGGTGATCGCACACTGCGATCCAAAAACAGGAAAAATAATGTCCTGTTTTACCCCGGAACTGAGTGTGCCCTGCCAAACGGGACCACTTGGTCGCACGCGATCTTTACCGAAATGTGCGCGACGTTGATACGGACGTGTGGGATTTCGCAGAAGTTAATTTGGATGTGCGTGCACACCGGAATCAACGCGTATCCGCCGACACCGCCCCGTATCCGTCGGTTCTGGAACGCACTGTAACTTTGTGTACACACGTCGGATCGAGACAAAACTTGCGCCATCGGACTCGTAGCAATACGCTGGTCCTGTGACCCAAGTTTGGTTCGATTCTGAGAACGTTGACAGAATCGGTGTCGTGGGCCCCATAGGCTCCACTTGACGGGCGATTTTGTGACCGGCTCATCGGAATCCAATTCTGGAAGTTCCGTTGAGTTCGTATCATCGTTCCTGACCTGTTGATACTAAGTTTGACGAATTTGGAGACCTTTGACCCTGACGCGCTTTTCGGTGCAAAGTGGCCCACATGTGGACCCCGCTTTGGTCTGGAAATGTCATTTTTGCCCTTGTGTCCAAATGGGACTCAAGGACAGGCGTTTTTAGCTATTTGATATTTTCTGAATCTAATGGTGATGTTTATTTCAGCAACCGGAGTAGTACCTGCAGATCACACGGAGACCAGAGCTACAGTTGGAGCCCGGACCACAGGCAAGTGTACCTTGCCAAACCCTGCAGCTTTGCTATTTATTTCCTTGACTTGTTTATATATCAGTGGGCAAGTATACCTTGCCAACTTTACATTTCTTGTTGCATTTTCCTTGATTCATTACATTGTTGTGCATGCTTGACCTAGGACCGTGTGACGTACTTAGCGTCCGATTATTAGTCGGGTGCCAACACCGTACGCGGTGTTGTGTATTGTCATCTAGAGATGGACATTTGTGACCCCCTTACATTCTCGTACTTGTCTTATCAAGTACACTTTGACCCATGACACTTGACACTGTTCATGAGACAGGATCTTCCCGAGATATTCGTGGTGATTCTGTATAGGATACAGGACTTGACAGAGATTATATATTCTTAGGCATTATATGACTTGTGCATTAGATACGATCGTGCGTGACATGGACATGAGGCATCATGGACATGAGACGTATGGTTACATTAGGTGGGGAGAGACACACAGGCTACAGGCTGACCATATATATACACCTTTATTATTGTGAGGCACAAGACTCTGAAGCCCGAGCTTGGCCCATTACTCATTATTACTGCTGCTACCGGCTCCCCGACACAGAGCTTGTAGCGGCGTCAGCCTGAGTTCTAGTGCTGCTCTCAGCTTGCATATCACTTAGCTGGTTATTTAGTATTCCCTTATTGTTCCATCTATTGCTGGAGAGACCCGCAGACTACAGGTTGACTATATTATGCCGGCTACTCAGTCTCCCGCTGAGCTAGACCACCTCATGATACCACCGCTACCGGCTCCCCTACACAGAGCTTGTAGTTGTTTCAACCTGAGTACCATTGATGTTCTCTCTTGCAATCCACATAGATGGTTATATAGCTTACCCTATTTATTTCATTCTCTGCTGCACTGCATTTATTTTGGCTTGTATTTTCTGTACCTTGCTGTCCCCTGAGGACCTGGATCCGGATTATGTCCCCAGGATTAGTAGAGGAGATCCACCCAGAGTTATACAGTACAGGAGCATTAGCAGGAGCTGATACAGGAGCTGTACCGACACCTGAGGACGAGATTGTGCTAGAGGACTTCTCTTGGGTATTGCCTTGAGATACTTATTTATTTCTATTTACAGTTCCTTTATTTTCCAGTCTATTGCATTTATGTATCAGACTTGTTCTCGGATTGTTCTCCGAGACACTTTTATTGAGATTTGTTAGTTATTCCTTTCTGCATTATTCTGGCATTTGAATTATGATTATCTGTTGTGGATGAGATTAGCATAGACTGTGACTTGTATCATTGGACCTACTTACTCTTATATTACAGCTTAAGCATGCCCCGATGGATCCATTAAATTGGGTTTGTCCATCGGTGTGTGCTGCTGGCCATTATCACGCGTCCGGTCCCTCGGTATTTTGGGACTGGGGCGTGACATGGTTTTTGTGGTGGCCCATGCAGGTCAACGACTAAATTATTCGGTTTCAACTTAGGGACCGAGCAAGCCTGCAATAAGAATAGGATAAGTTTCTAGGATCTCATCTACTTGCTTGAAACGTCCTTGATATCTATATCGGATTCAAATTAAATCCTTGACTTGCATCCTGCCTTGATTCCTAAGCGCCTCTTATTGTTTATTTTGTTGCAGAGCAATGGATTCACAAGCACGCGACGAGACTCATCCAGGAACACCGCAAGGTGTTGTGGTTACCCACGAAGATGAAGTGACACCAGTTAATGAAGGACCATCATCACAGCAAGCAAGTCAGCATGCCTCGAGAATCCAGGAAGATGACGTTCCACCATCGACGCAGTTGGCTCCACCGACGCCTACCGTTCCACAAGGGCAGTCTATGGACGAACAACGAATGTTTCGAATGTTCTACGCGATGATGCAAGCCCATCAGAAGGTTCAGGAAGAAGCTCAGCAGATCCAAGCGGAGAAGTTCATCGATAGATTCAGCTCAGAGTTACGAAAATTAATCAGCCCCGCTGCAACTACCTTAGACGAGGATGTTCTTACTACAGCAAGACCCATGGTGTGCGACACAAGGATAGGGTCCAGCCAGAAGCGGCCGTATACATCAGCACCAGACCAAGCACAACAGGAAAGAGCTGCAAAGCGACCACAGATTAATCCACCACCAAGAGCAGCACCCAGAGCCTCATTCCTTCCTACTTGTTACTATTGTGGCAAGATAGGCCATATTGAAAAAGAATGCAGACGCAAGTTAGGATTATGCTTGATTTGCGGAACCAGTCAACACTTCGCTAGGGACTGTTCTCAGCATCGAAAGAAAGCAGTGATGATTCATCAACCAGCCACATCAGCACCAGCCGGAGCACCCCAGGAAGAAATTGGAAAGAGTTCTCACATGCACCAGCCACTAGAAGCATCTCCACAAGTACTACCTGTCTGTCCGTATTCGGAGGGTGCTTGTGGTGGGAAGGTGGCTAGGGCGCTACGGGTGGCCGAGCAGGGAGATGGCGGCGCTGCTGCGGAGGACGGCGAGGTCAGAGGAGAAGGGCGGAGGCGCTGGGAGGCGGGTTTTATAGAGGAACCGAGGGAGAGGGAGAGGCGGCCGGTGAGGGGAGGGGAACCGGAGCGGCGGGCGGCCGGTCGCCGGTTGCAGGGGAGACGAACCGAGGGGTCGTCGGCAGCCACGGCGGCGAAAACGGCCGTCGGGAAGCCGAGGGGTCGGGGTAATAGGAGTTGGGGATTTAGGGTTCCAAACGGGTCGGGTCTAAGCGGGTCGGGTCGAACCCGGATCCGACCCGCTAAGGTTTGGACCCGGTTCAACTAGACCGGGTCCGGTTCGGGTCAGTTGGTTTGGTTTAATTAGAAATAAACCGGGTTTATTTCAGGGTTCATTTTGATTTAATTATTAATTTATTTTTAGGGCTTTAAAAATACTTCCGGGGTCCAATAAATTTCCGAAAAATTATCCTATGTCTAGATTTTCATTTTACACTAAAAAATATTATTTCCATAATATTTTAATATTATTTAACATCAATTAAAATCATTTAATAATTAAACACCTTAGTTTTAAATAGAGAAAAATTCCAGAAAAATTTAGAAAAATTGTGAAAAATCCAAATTAAATTTTCTTGAAAAATCAGGAGGTTTACAGCGGGGTCCACATGTGGGCCGCTTCGCACCGAAAAAAGTATCAGAAACAATGGTCTCTAAATTCGTCCAACTTAGTGTCAACAAGTCCAGAACGATGATACGAACCCAACGGAACTTCCAGAATTTGATTCCGATGAGCCGATCACAAAATCGCCCGTCAAGTGGAGCCGTGGGGCCCACGATACACGATTTTGTCAACGTTCTCAGAATCGAATCAAACTTGGGTCACAGGACCAGCGTATTGCTACGAGTCCGATGGCGCAAGTTTCGTTTCGATCCGACGTGTGTACACAAAGTTACAACGAGATCCAGAACATGCCGATACGGGGCGTTGTCGGCGGATATGCGTTGATTTTGGTGTGCACGCACATCCAAATCAACTTCTGCGAAATCCTGCACGTTCGTATCAACGGCGCGCACCTTTTGGTGAAGACCGCACGCGACCAAGTCATCCCGTTTTGTGGGGCGTACTCAGTTCCGGGAGAAAATGGGGTGTTGATTTTCCTATTTTTGGAGCTCGGTTCGCGATCACCACAGGACGCGACACACCGAACGGGTTGTACGGGCATCGAGAGGGTCACACAGTGTTCGTGTCACAATAGACAGAACGGAAAATGGGGCAACAAGGAGAGAGAAAATACAACCTGAACAGGGTTACGCAGAACGGGGTTTCTTGTGTCCGCGGGGCGACGCGACACGACGAGACACGGTACAGTGTCCTGTGCGGGGTTAGGGTTCAGACGACCGGAGACTCGTCGAGGCTGCACGGCCGGGGGAGGAGCTGCGACTGCTGCTGCGGAGGGTGGCACAGCGACTGGTCGAGGCTGGGGCATGGCTGGGGCGGAGGTGCTCAACTTCGCTGATGGCGGCTCAGGCGGAGCTGGGGACGCTCGGGGACGGCGCCGGTGGCTCGAGGCAGCGCTGGGCGGCTGGTGGAACTCGGGAGACGGGTGCTGGAGGAGCTCCGGTGAGGTCGAAGGGAGCTGCTGCGGCGGGTAGGGCAGAGACGGCTGAGGCTGCTCTGGCTTCGGGGTCGCCGGAGAAGATGACCGGGGCTCAGGGTGGCCGACTGGGGTGGGGATGGGTCAGGCGGAGGAAGGCGGCGGAGAGAGGGAAAATGACAGCGGGGGCTCGACGAGGTCTAGGGGGTTTTATAGGTCGAGGGAGGGAGGCGGAGCGGTGGCGGTTGCTGGCAGGGGAGGCGGAGCGACGGGCGTTGCGGGGGAACCGGAGCGGCTGGGAGGCGAGGCGCCACGGTGGGTCGGCCGGCGGAGGCGAAGCGGCGTCGGGTCGGGGAAGATATAGGGTTAGGCGGGTCGGGTCGGGTCAGCGGGTCAGGTCTTAGGGGATCCGACCCGATCCGCTAAAACATAAATGCGGGTTCGGGTTAGCGGGTTTCGGGTCGGCGGGTTAGACCCGAATCCGACCCGCAGGGTTTGGGTTGGTTCAATTGAACCGGGTCCGGTTCGGGTTGGTTTGGTTCAGTTGAACCGGGTTTAATTCTAGGGTTTAATTTGGTTTATTTTAAACTTAGTTTTTAGGTCTTTAAAAATATTTCTGGGGTCCAATAAATTCTCGGAAAATTATCCTATGTCTAATTTTTTATTTTACACCAGAAAATATTATTTTTATAATATTTTAATATTATTTAACATTATTTAAAAATCATTTAATTTTAAAATACCTTGATTAAAATCCCAGAAAAATACAGAAATTTTTTGAAAAATCGATTTTAAAAATCCTGAAAAATCAGGGGGTTTACATTCTGAATTCCTCTGAAGGACATATAGAGGTCCATGACTGGACTTGAAGTACATATAGGATTGGATTTTCTAATTCTGAATTCCTCCGAAGGACATATAGAGGTCCATGACTGGATTTGAAGAATTCCTCCGAAGGACAGATAGAGGTTCATGACTGGACTTGAAGTACATATAGGATTGGATTTTCTAGTTATGAATTCCTCCAAAGGACAGATAGAGGTCCATGACTAGACATGAAGTACATATAGGATTGTATTGGGACAAAGTTAATGAGTTCTAAACATGTTGTAGTATTGGATTTCTATATATGAACTATTCTGAATTCCTCTGAAGGACAAATATGAAGGACCGTAAAGCAACTATAGAGGAGGGTGAATATAATGCAGCGGAATAATCTACCCAATTAAAAATTAAGCAGAATGAAGGCAGTAAATAACTAGCAGTGTATATGCAATATAATAAAGTAAGAGAAAGATAGAGCAAACGTAAAACCGTAATTTATACTGATTTTCCTCTGAGAGGACTAGTCCAGTCCCGAGAACTCAAGCTCAGAGTTTTATCCACTATAATTACCAATAGTGAATCATAAGCTTTGATCCGAAGGCTTGCCACTTCTTTACACCACGAGATTTGATCCAAAGTCTCGCAACTTCACAGCAAGAGAGAGAGAGAAAAACTGATGGAGCCAAGCTCTTTACAACTCTGTAGACTTCTAGATCGAGATCGCACTTGGCAATAGGAAGGCTAGGGAGTTGCTCTTGGAGATAGAAAAGTTAAGACTTAGATGTTTGCTTACGATATGAAAGAAGGATTAAGAGAAGATGAGTGAGTAGGAATATGTAAATCGAATCCTATTTAGCAAATAGAATTCGGCTAGAATTCGGATGGAGTTTAATTCAAATTTTTGATCGTTGGGCCAGAAAATCAGGGATATCACAACTGTACTAATTTTATACCAAAGTAGTGACCGAGTTCGGTCCGAGTTCGACATAAATTTGGCCTGAGTTCGGTTGCTAAGTATGGTAGGCTTTGTGAATGAATGTGGACCAATTTTATGGTTGGGTTCGAGGTTTATTTGAATGGACTTTGGGTTATGTCATTGCGACTTGATTTACACAAGTCCTATACTCAAATAAAGTAAAAAATTTATATTTGAAAGATGCAGTACAGACGACATGTAACAGCAGTATTGAGTCTTCAGATTGTGACATATTAATGCATGGTTTAGTTAACTATCAAAATTATGTTGACTAAGACCGGATGGGCCAACAATCTCTTCCATTTTGATAATTGACAAACTATGAATGATATTGCAAGTCTTTGATATGCAAGGCCCCCCCATAACTTTTCGAGCAGTTTGATATGCTGAAGTCAACGTCTGTCAAGTATCATCTTGTATGCTAGTATCATGTAAGTCATCTTCCCCGTTGTCATTTGATCGAAATGGCATGCTCCCCCGAAATCGGTGAGATATCATGTATGATAAGAAAATAAGAGAGTAAAGCATATACGTAATAACAATAATCAGAACCAACAGTTAATGACAAATAGCGAAAAATTTATTGCTTTTATTAAACTTTAGTTCTTAAAAAGGAAAGCATACAATAAAGATTTGTAGTTAAAATGTCACAGTAGAACAACCAAAACTAATCTTTAAACATTCAAAATCCATTGAGCATCTAGTTATCATTGTCTTCATCTTCACCATCAGGTTAAACTATTCTATTTGGATCAAATAAGGCATCAGTTGGATCCAAATGTCTCTGAACATAGGGGTGATCAATGTAAAATCCTGGTTTGTTTGTGTAAACTCCCTCACCCAAAATTAGGCCTACTTTGCTTCGATAGTAAAACTAGGGCTAGTTTGAACCAACTAGATTTAGAACACGTCATTTGATTTAACTGTGAATTATTTTATCGCGTAGCGTACCTTACCGTTGCGTCGATAATTGGAGCACCTCACTAGCTATTGCCTATCTACGAACTTCACAACCTCATCCTAGACATGTCCGCCTACTATTCTGACCCTTGTGCAACTTATAATATTGCTCTCTGGTGCTATATTTTAGCCGCACAATAAATATCACGGACGTTATTTCTTAATTCAAAATAATTCCCAATTTTGTACCCTTGTGCGTCCCAATCGAAATTAGAAACACAATCTTGACCGTCTTGTGAGAACCGAATTTTATTAATATTCTACACTGTACCCTCTACGCCCCTGACACTTGTGTCCCGTCTAATTTTAATCCCTTGTACTCCTAATTAATTCTAGAACATCGTGCGCGTTCGGTTCAATTAATTAAAATCTAATTTCCTTCTTTGTGTAATTTTTTTAATTGTCGGGGACTTTTATGCAAAAATACATTGGGTTATAAGAAACCCAACTTTCCCCTTCACCGAAATTTTCCCATAATTTTTGGATGTACAACGCGCACAAACATTACCCCATTTAAAATCTATCCTTGTATTTTAAACCATGTAAATCCTAGTCCTCCAACATCCCCATGGCAAGCCCAATGCCCAATTCCAAGAGATGTTGACCAGGTCAAACCTTTTTTTTTAGGTCAACCCAACACCATGTATAAATAATCCTTTTTTTTATTCATAAAAACAAACCCAATACCTGTCCCCTATTTACTATTCATTATCTCTCCCCAGCCGACTTTTCATCCCTATTCCCGCTCGGTTGTCGGAGTCGGCCCTCTCCCTCGTCGGATAGGAGAACCACTCCCCCACGTCTTCTCCTCCCCGCTTGGATCGACCTCGCCGATCCGACTGTACCGAGCAGCGCCGGGCAGACCCCCACCGCCTGAGCAATCGAGCAGTCTCGCTGGAGGCCGGACTGCTCAGGGCTGCCTCGACCATTGCTGAACCTCCCTCCTGCTGAGCCGAGCAACCCGGCCAACCCCAAGCCGCCGGAGAACACCCTGCACCGACCCCGCTGCTCTCCTCTGAGTCATCAGCCACCGCCACCATCCCAACCCCACCGTCGTGTACACCATCGTCCCGTTCATCTTCTCCGCCTCCTCCCGATCGTCCTCCTGCACCGTTCCTTGCCACAACCGGAACACCACCACCATCGTTCTCCTTCCCCGACTTGATCACCACTCTCCACCTCCTTTCCCGACTCCGCAGAGCCGCTGAACTGGCCGGAGACTGCCGTACTCGCCCTGCAAACCACCTCCATCACCACCTCCATCTCGACCTCTCCTCCTCCTCGACTCACCTGAGACACCCCCGACCTCCGGCCATCTCATCCCTTCGACCACTGTCATCTCGAACTCCATTCCCTGCTCCTCCTCCTGCTCCCTGTCCTCCTTGCCGGATCCTCCCTGTGTGCCTGTCTTCCGGTCGGACACCCTCCCCTCGCTGGCCGGATTTTAATATCACCACCATGGCCATTAACATCATCATCTTCGCTATCACCATGGATCGTCGGAGAAGCCCCCTGGCCGGACTCCGGCAGTCCAACACTCACCACCACCATCATCATCATCTCAATTCATCATCATCTCAATTCATCATCATGTCGTCATCGTCATTATCATCACCCTAACCATCATCGTAGACATCGACGTCGTAGTCATCGCCCTCACAAACACCATTACCATTATCAACACCATAAATCCATCATCATCGCATCATCACCCCATCATCATCATCGCATCGTCGTCATCTCTTCGTCGTCATTTCAACAACTCACCCTCGTCATCACCATTAGAATCATCACAATCACCACCATTACAATCACCATCATCGTCACCAATACCTTAACCTAATGGCCAGCCGTGTCCGTCGTACGACCTATACGTACCAATGGCCAGCCGAGTATGCAAGTCCGTGTCCTACATGTGACTCACACTCATATAAGAATAGTGTCATGGCCAATGAAACATAAAATGCCTCATAAAAATGGAGTGGTCTCATAAAGTAGGTCCAATGCATATACATAAATAAAAACATAATACGACGACACCGTCGTTGCACCCAAGTTTCCTTGGACGCGCAATTTATATAACAGTTAAAATATATGAACTAAAATAAACAGAATTAAAACATGCATGCATCATATAGAATGTAAATACAGTACAATGGCAAGGTATACTTGCCTGGCAAGAACTTTGTATGGTGTAAGCGTCCCAATGTCAAGGATACGGAATCAGAAACTAATGGCTCCAAACAAATGTCTCTGGATGCTGAAATAGATATCACCAATATTTCCGGAATCAGCGAGATAGCTAGAAATCACTACCCTTTCGTCCAATTTGGACACAGGGGGCAAAACGGTAATTTTGGGTCAAAGTGGGGTCCACGTGTGGCCCACTTTGCACCAAAAAGCGTGCCAAGGATAACAGTCTCTAAATGAGACAAATTATAGGTCAAACAAACTTTAAAAGTCAGTACGAACTCAACGGTATGTCCAAAGGTGGATTCCGGTCAGCCGAACACAATTTCGCCCAAAAAGTCAACTGTGGGACCCACCAATTGGCGACTTGGTCAACTATCTCAGAATTACGTGAAAATTAGGTCACAGGACCAGCGCGTTACCACGATTCCAGTGGCGTAAGTTTTGTCGCATGCACAAAATGCGCAGGGCTTTTACAAAAGTTGCGATACGGAGGATTTTTTGCGGATACGGGCTGATTCCGACTCGCACACGCGTCCAAATCAGTTTTCGCGAAAGCCCACACGTCCGGATATACTGTGCGCACCTTTTGGTACACTTGGTATACGACGGGGCGGTCCCGTTTGGTGGGGCGCGCTCCGTATCGCAATTTCTGGAATTTGGAAAAAAACATATTTTTGGGATTTTCCATCTAATTTAATTCTACACACAGCAATTAATAAATTATTGTATTTAACAGAAAATAAAGTAGGTTAAGTAGTCTTCGTATACCAAAAAGAAAAACCAAATTCGGATCTCTGTGGTGGGAGATACGAATCCGTGAACATTGGTAGTTACCGCAGTTTTCTGCGATACCCAAAAGTTATCGTTTTTTGCCAACTTGGTCGCTGTTTTCGCCTAGGTTTACGCGTTGTTCGAGGTCAACTAACATACAGATATGGAAGGAGGTTAAGTCGTGAACATACCGGTGAAGACGGAGTCGAGTTTGGTCGAGCGATGGTGCAGAAAACGGAGCGTGAACAAAGATACGCTGCAGTTCAAACTGCATTTGCGGGGTGCGTGGTTGTTCGTGGTCGTCGCGGTCACGGCGGCTCCTCCGGCGACTGCGGTGGTTGACGTCGGCTGGCGGCGGTCGCAGCTCTGGGTCGAGGGTGGAGTATAGATAGTTTATATATATATATATATATATATATATATATATATATATATACACGCGGGGGGATCTGGGTTCTCAGCGGGTCGGGGGGGTTTCGTTTGGAGTGGCTGTTGTTGTTTGTTTGCTATAGTTTACTAGTGGGTTATAGTTTATTAATAATCCATTAAGGATTTTTTTATTTCCTTTTATTTCTTTTTCTTTCTTATTTCTTTCTTTATTCTTTCTAATTCTTTTATTATATTCTTTTCTTTTTCTATTAATAAACTTATATATATATATATATATATATATAATTTTAGAAATTTATCTTAGAGTATACAATTAATCTACCAACTGTCCAATAGGTCTCCTACATGGAATAAATTAGGAAAAATTTATAATTGCTCCATAAATCCCCTAAATGCACAAACACCTAAAATAAAAATTAAATAAATTTTATTTCTTCTATTTAACTCATAATTATTATAATTTAATTAAATAATTAATTAAAAAGGTAAATACGATTTATGATTAGTGGTTTTATATTCTACCCAACTTATAAAAATTTTGTCCTCGAAATAAAAACTAAGCCATGATAGAATGTCAAGGATGGTATAAGATATAAATTAACAAAGTAATTTCATACCTTGGTCTACGAATAGGTTCAAAAAATGCTTGCGCTTGTCGTCCTCGCGCTCCCAAGTTGATTCTCCTGGCGCGTCATGCTTTCATGCTACGCGAACCAAGGGAATAGACTGGTTCCTCAATACTTTTTCTCGACGATCAAGGATTCCCACGGGTTGCTCTTGGTATGACAAGCTCGGCCCAATGGTGATCTCCGAATGGTCGAGAACATGACTGCTGTCTGCCACATATCGCCTGAGCTGCGACACATGGAATACATCATATACTCCCTCAAGTGAAGGTGTTAGCGCAAGTCGATATGCCACTTCTCCCACTCTCTCTAGCACGTCAAATGGTCCAATATACCTTGGACTCAACTTGCCACGTCCTCCGAATCAAATGGTGCCTCTGGTAGGTGATATCCTCAAGAATACATGATCGCCCTCTTTAAACTCCAAGGGACGACGATGAAGGTCTGCCCACTGCTTCTGCCTATCTTGCGCTGCTCGCAAGTATCCTTGTATCTTCTTAACTGTCTCAACGGTGTTGACCACCAACTCTGGTCCCAGAATCTGACGTTCTCCCATGTTACTCCAATACACATGAGACCTACACTTTCTTCCATACAATACTTCAGACGGAGCCATCTGAATACTCGCTTGATAGCTATTATTGTAAAAAAACTCCACAAGATGTAGGTGGTCCTCCCATGATCCTCCAAAGTCTAACATACAACCCCTCAACATATCCTCCAATGTTTGAATAGTACCCTTTGACTGCCCATCTGTCTGCGGGTGATAAGATGTACTGAACTTCAGACGAGTTCCAAGACTCTCTTGCATGCTCCTCCAAAAGTGCGATGTAAAGCGTGAATCCATGTCTGATACAATGCTGACTGGTATGTCTTACAATCTCATAATCTACCTCATATATATGTCAGCCAAAGCTTCTGTAGACTGACCAACTCTAAAAGGTAAGAAATGTGCTGACTTGGTGAGTCGGTCCACTATTACCCACACTGTATCTCTCCCACTTGGACTCTTGGGAAAACCCGTGACGAAGTCCATAGTGATGTGCTCCCACTTCCACTCTAAAATCGGAAGTGGTTGCAATAATCCTATTGTTCTCTGGTTCTCCGCCTTTACTTGCTGACATACCAGACATTTAGCTACAAAGCGAGCTATCTCTCTTTTCATTCCATGCCACCAAAAGTGCTGCCGTAAGTCATAATACATCTTGGTGCCTCCAGGATGAATAAAATATATCGAACTATGGACTTCTATCATCAGCTCCTGTCGAATCTCTCCATTGGGAACATATAGACGATCACCATATCGTAATGTTCCATCCTCATGAATGCGCAATCATGTCTGCTCTCCGGCCTCTGTCCTTTCCTTCAGTCTCCTGAATCTGGTGTCTGTAGGCAAAGCTGCCTTGATCCTCTCTACTAGTGATGATTGTACTTGCAAGTTGGCTACCCATCTGCTCTGAGTAATATTACTTCAATGCCAAGCTCTTGCAAGTCCTCCAATAATTTCCTCTATGCTGTCAAGAAATAAGCTGCTGGCTTCTGGCTTAATGCGTCTGCTACAACATTAGCCTTGCCTGGGTGATAATATAGCTCTATCTCGAAATCTTTTATCAACTCAAGCCATCGACGTTGTCTCATATTTAACTCCTTCTGCGTAAAGACGTACTTGAGGCTTTTGTGGTCAGTATAGATCTTCAGTCGTTCCCCATATAAGTAATGTCTCTATAGCTTCAGAGCAAATACAACGGCTGCAAGTTCCAAGTCATGAGTTGGATAATTCTTCTCATACACTCGTAATTGTCTAGATGCATACGCAATCACCTTGCCATGCTGTATTAATACGCATCCCAAGCCTTTCCCTGATGCGTCACTATAGATCACATAACCTCCTGATCCTGATGGAATAGTCAATACTGGTGCTGTAGTCGGTCGCTTCTTCAACTCTTCAAATGCGGCTTGACACTCGTCGGTCCATATGAATTCTTGGTCCTTGCAAGTCAAATGAGTCATAGGTGCTGCTATCCTTGAGAAGTTCTCCACGAACCGTCGGTAATATCCCACAAGTCCAAGGAAACTCCTTACCTCTGTTGCTAATTTAGGAACATGCCATGTCTCAACTGCCGAGATCTTCTCTGGATCAACAGAAATACCATCTCCCGTAACGACATGCCCAAGAAATGAAACTCTGTCCAAGAATAACTCATATTTACTGAGCTTTGCATATAACTGCTCTCTCCTCAATGTCTCTAGAATAATCCGCAGGTGCTTCTCGTGCTCCTCGTGGCTCTTCAAATAGATAAGTATATCATCTATGAAGACGACCACGAACTGGTCCAAATACTGGTGGAAGACTCGATTCATTAAGTCCATAAAGATAGCTGGAGCATTAGTCAATCTAAATGGCATGACCAAAAATTCGTAGTGCCCATATCTTGTTCAGAATGCGGTCTTCAAAATGTCCTGCTTCCGTACCTTCACCTGGTGATATCTCAATCTCAAATCTATCTTCGAGAACACTTTAGCTCCGTTGAGTTGATCAAATAGGTCATCAATGCGTGGCAATGGGTATTTATTCTTCACAGTCACTGCATTTAAGGCTCTGTAGTCAATGCACATACGCACTGACCCATCCTTCTTTGGTACAAACAACACTGGTGCTCCCCAGGGTGATGCACTCGGTCGGATATGTCACGCCCCAGTCCCAAGATGTAAGGAACTAGGCCACGTGGCATTGGCCAGCTGACACATTACTAAGGGTTTAATCCATTTTTATGGACCCAAAGGAACGTGCTACGCTGTCCTAAAATGTAACAAGTCTAGTACATGTAAATCTATCTCATCCACAGAAATATCAGGAAATAGTGCTGAATATATATAATGCTGAGTCTGAAAATGTCATAATACACATCTTGTGGGAACAAACCCACTACAAAATATAATAATAATGCAGAAAGCATGATAGACTGAGTATCGTCTATCTAGCAAAATATCTCTATCGCCAAGAGAGCATCTCCTAGAATCAGGTAGATTATGATGGTGTCTCTTCCAATTCTTCCTCGGTAGCACACCTGGTCTCCTGTCCTGGGCCATACACCGTGGGATAGAAGGCCTCGTCTAAATCTGGAAGGGAACCAGGTCCTCAGTGGGACATAACAAGATACAGGAAACAATATGCCAGGTATGTAAATACTGAATAAATAAAATAAATACAGGTGCTAACCATCTAAGTGAAATGCAAGTAAAGACCTTGTAGTACGCATGGGAATGTGTAGGTTAGACATATGCTGACTTAATTCACCAATCGTGGTGACTGGCTAGTATATGTGTCATATGCCCCCAGACTCATGGGCACTCTGCAATCGACCATCTCCGAGGAGCATGGTACGAAGGATAAAAACATCAAGGAGGGGGGTGTCCCATACGTCTACTAGTTATCTTTCCCGTCCAATGTAACTAAATGCCAAGTCGTACTGTTCTGAGTTTTTCTGATTTTATGCTAAGCCGTGATGCGTGTCATACGTACTGGTAGCTAATCAAATACGCAGCTCGTATTCCAATATGTATTGCAACCATGTTACGTGTTTCCGTGATAGGGTCTAGGAGGATATTAGGATACCCTCACAGATGTTGGTAGGTCTGAAAAGACTAAGTTAATTATGCTACAAGTCAACGTATCTGTTGACTGTACCCGAGACAATCTCAGGTACTCACAGTTATATGGAATTCAGGTAAACATAGCATATAGCAACATTTGAATTTAAACAGTAACTTGGCAAGGTATACTTGCCTACTTCCTGATTGTGTTGGACACCTGATCCCACTGTCAAGACTGAGGGTCCTTGTAACAGGGGGTCACTGACTGTGCTGGAGATATTTTCTGTTTAAGACGTACAGGTCTCGTAAATACCAATTAAATAAAAGGGTACATAATATAATAGCATATATATATTTAGGTAAATATATATATATATATATATATATATATATATATATATATATAGTCATATATATAATATAGGGTACATATTTATATATATACCTATAGATATAGTATACATAGTATGTATATATATGTAGCATATATATAATAGGTATACATATATGTATATATATGTTTACATATATATAAAGGAAAGGGAAATGCAGAAAAAGATACATATATATATATATATATATATATATATATATATATATATATATATATATATATATATATATATATATATATATATATATATATATATATATATATATATTATATGATATAATAATAATATATATATACATATATAAGTCACATATATATATATATATATATATATACATAAAAAAATGAGAAGGTATACATATATATACATATAATATATATATATATATATATATATATATATATATATATATATATATATATATATATATATATATATATATATATATATATATATATATATATATATATATATATATATATATATATATACATATATAAGTAATATAGTCATATATAGATATATATAGATATATATATATATATATATATATATATATATATATATATATATATATATATATATATATATATATATATATATATATATATATATATATATACATATATATATATATATATATAAAGAAGAGAAAAATGCAGGAATTAAATATATAGATATATATATATATTTACATATATACATATATATAAAAGAAAGAAAAAAGTGCAAGAATTGAAATATATATATACATACATATTTAGTATATAGTATATTTATATAATATAATTACATATAATAAAATGAAAGGCTTATATATATATATATATATATATATGTATATATATATAATAAATACTATACATAAATATATATATATATATATAGATATATATATATATAAGAAGAAAAAGGAATTATATATATTTACATATATATATATACACTGTATATATATATATATATATATATATATATATATATATTATATATATATATATATATATATATATATATATATATATATATATATATATATATATATATGTATATAGTAATAATAATAATAATAATATATATATACAATAATACATAGAATACATATATATATAAATAAATATATATATATATATACTTATACATATATATATATATATATTACATATATATATATAAATAAATAAATAAATAAATAAATAAATAAATAAAAGAATAAACAGAAAATAAAAGATGCATAAATAAATAATACATATTTATTATACTATATAATATACTGTATTTATATTATATATATATAGTAATATATATATAATTATATATATACATATAAATAATTAATAATAAAAAATAAAAAATGCAGAAATGTAAATACATATGTATATACTGTATATACAGTATTTTAATATTTAATTATATATATATATATATATATATATATATATATATATATATATATATATATATATATATATATATTGTATATTTCCGTATATACTAGGGTATATGTACCTGACAGGGTGTCAGGGGGGGGCC